>CM026204.1:25566631-25679131 GCA_014839995.1 Xenentodon cancila | reverse complement strand
TATTTACACATATACATAAATACATACATACATGCATAGTATATATATGTAAGCATATATACATATATAATATATATGCATGGATATAAATAAATAATACTTTATATGTACATAACATGTTTGGGAGGTGAGGTCTATATACAATTAGTGCTTTACAATGAAAAATAACCGAACTAAAAAGGAATAGCCTTGGGCCCCATAACCCAGTCTGTTCCACTCGAAGTGGATCATAACCCGGGGGCTACGAGGAAGTGTACAGAAGCTGACACAATTCTGGTCATGATGTTGCATCCCGTTTAGGTACAAATGTCATCTAAACAATAGATAAACCAGAAAAGAAAAATACTTTACTGATATGCTTTTGACTAACAGAACAATACACAAATCAGTTAAATCTCAAAGATTAGAAGTGTTGATGTGTCTGTTTTTGAAAAACATTTTACCGGTCATGCTGTGTGCATGACACAAATATGACTTCCTTCATCAGCGGACTAGAGCCAGGGGCTCGTCATTTTGTGAAAATCTCCATACACAGCAGAAAATAGCTTCAAGTTTTTTCTTCTAAAAGCTGTGTAAATTATTTAAAAAGGTAGGGATAAGTAGGGTTATGGCTGTCTTAATACAAGTAACAAAATGTATATTTTCTGAACTGACAAGAAAAACCTCCAATACTGTAGCTCCTACATACTTAAAAAAAAAAAAAAAAAAAAAAAAAAAAAAAAAAAAAAAAAGGATCCGGCCCTTTGCAGTGTAAGTAGCTCCCACCAGGCAAAATGTCTGACAGCACAATTCACTTTAAGATGAATTTTAATATATTCACAATGACCATCACCGAAAAAATTCCTACACGAAGCTCACCAATTGTACTAGCTTTTGGTAATGAGTGATTTTCTGCAAATGCCATTGAAAAGCAGTTAAGAAATCCATGCTGGAAAAAAAAAAAAAAAAAAAAAAAAGGCCACATACTTTGACAAAGGTATGTTTTGTGCTCGAGAGAGCTGCTATCTTTTCATACTGGGAAACGAATGAGTCAGATTATAAAAAGAAAAGAAAAAAGTAAGGAGAGGTCAGGCTAGCCCAAAGCTAAATGCATGACTTTATTTAAAACACAAAATAAACTCCTTTGATTGCATTAGTAAATCACCCCCCCCCCCCCCACCCCTTTCCCCCCCAAGCCTCCAAGAGAGGAACATTAGTGTGTTAAGAGTCACATGACAGCTACCCCCCTCTTTTGCACTAGTTATTGCGGCCTGTCCTGTTTTAAAGAGGAAGAAAACTCTCTTTTACCCTCCATCTTTCCCGTCGTCTCAGCATTCAGGTTTGGTCACATTTTTACTGTGGCAGTCAAATTTGAGGACTAGAATATAAATACACAATGAAACAGTAACTATTCAAAGCACAACCTTTTACTGAAATGCAAATGCAAAAGTCTGCCATGGCTTGCAATAAACTTTAGCCCTGATGCCATCTACTTTGATTATTCAAAACAATAGGCCAGACCTTTAGGCAAGTGGCAACGTGTAACGCATAACAACATCTATTGTAAATAAACTAAAACATTTAGTTACATTTAGATTTTTTTAATACTAAAACCAGCGTGTTTAAAATTATTTTAATTTGTTTAAATTATACTTTGAATTGTGGGTGACTCTGCCAAAATATGCTTAATTAAATCCAACCCCATCCCCTGTCGAAGTGCATTTAACTTTTCAGTACTCGGAGGGCTACAACGCGGTCACTGAACCACTTCCCAGAAAACTAAAATGTAAACTAAAACAACATGAAGGGAAGAGACTGACCTAGACCTTAGGTTATGCACTGCACAATTTCTGATAAGAATGACTTTGAGATTACTACTAGGCAATGTACATAGCCCACGTGCATAACTGAAGTAGTATATATTGTAAGAAGTATAAATTGGGCTTAACAGTGGGACAATAAGGAAAAACAGCAGAGCCAACTCTATTTCACACAAGTAAAACAGTTTTTCTGTTACCCTTTCAGACACTAACTGTCAGTTTGTCACAGCAAGAGAGAAAACATGCCTGTTCACAAATATATTTTAATTCCATTGAAATTTTAATAGCCACCAACAGATTCATTTGTACTAAATGTTATACTTGAAAACCTCTTCTTCATTTTCAGTCCAAACTGGGGGGGAGTGGTGGCCTAGTGGTTACAGTGGTAAATCCTGAGCAAGGCCCTTAACTCCCAATTGCTCCCCGGGGCGCTGGTTCTAGCAGCCCCACTGCTCACTAGTGAAACTAGTTGATGGGTTAAAAGCAGAGGCCAATTTCGGTGTGCGTCGTACATACAGCGTGTACACGATGTCCACACTGACAAGAATGATCAGGAAAAATTGGTTGACAGCTCCCATTACCTTTTTTTTTTTTTTTTTTTTTTTAACTTTTCCAATATTCAATATACAAACTGCTCCAAAAAAGGTGTAGTGCACATATCAAAATTTGTTCAGTTCTCACCAAGTCTCCCTCTGGCTATGATAATTGATGCCAAGATGCGTTTCAAATAACAGCATATAGACTTAAAACACTGAAGATTTTTTTCTCTCTAAAGTACCTCAAAATTACTTCAGTAAAAACTAAAGCTAATGACAGATTATGCAAATTAAAAGACTCCTGTGTGTTTTTTTTTTTGTCCTGAGTGATGACATTTCAAGAGCACAACTGTATGTACAGGTGTAAATGCACCCAGGACACATTTGAGAACATGCTGAAATCTTATCACCATTAGTGCAAAAACTATACTGACCAAAGATTTCCTCATTTTATACACTACAAGGTTTTAAATTATTAATTTCTGCCTTAAAACTCAACTGCAGTAAAACAATTCGTCATTCATGTTTTATCCCCTTTTTATCCCAGTTGGAGTTATTGCCTTTCTGAAATCTGTGAGAAATGTATGAGAAAGTGACCCTCAGCTACATTCAATTAAAATCTGTTGGTGTTTTGGACATTATATTTGTACTTTATAGCATGACTAGTGGGAGAAAAAAAACATAAATAAAAATCATAGAATGCTTTGTTGCCCTACTAAGATATTGCAATTACCGTTCTCTCATTTATTCTGGAGCTCACATGACAAGTGCTCCCGTGTCTTCTCAGCTAATGGAAGCTGCATACATGTCAAATGTTGTGTTTTCAAATAGTAATTATTTCTGAGACCCAACCTCAGTTTAGCCTTTCTGCCCATTCTTGACTATGGTGATGGGCTGTATATGAATGCTGCTCATTGTCTTTACATATTTGATAGTGTGTACCACGGGGCGCTAAGATTCATTACCAACTGTGGCCCCCTTACTCACCATTGTGTACTTTTTTTTTTTTTTATGTTAACTGGAAGCCTCTTTAGGCTCTAACATACTAGCTTTTCCTTGTGGAACTTCACCTCCTTTCTCTATTATCAGTGCCTGACCGTAAGAGCTGCTTTCCAGAAAGGAGTAAACACCAATCCCCTCTTTCCACCTCTCGGGGTAAACAAAGACGTTTAAAAAAAAAAAACTGTTGTGTATGTAAAGGACATTCAGAGAAAAAAAGTGTTAAAATTTCAAACCTTCAGAGATGTGGAAGAAAACAGGAAACTTTTGTCTGCACTGCACATTATTATTCAAATTCAACTGCTTATAATTTAACAGTGTTGAATTGGGCAAATATAGAAATAAGAAAATGTCTTATTTTGCTAGCAGAAAATGAAATTAGGCGCTACATGATGTTCCGATTTTTGAAAGTCTGAAGAAACAGTTGAATGAATGCGGCTAGAACCACATCCTTTTTAAGGAAAAGATGAAGTCACCTGTCAGGCCAAAGAAATCGGTCACATTGATTCAGTATGACATTAACAGGGTAAGAAAACTTGGTAAATTTGCACAAAGTGACATAAATATGAAGAAAGTTGGCGGCATCATCTCCCGCCATTATCGTTTAGATTAACCGGCCCACATGTGTGCAATGAACATGGCAGCACTTTACGTGAACACAATATCAAGTCGCACTTTATTTCTGGAATGCTGGCTTCGTCTATGCAAGAACATGTTTCTGGGATTTTTCTGTTTTGTTTGGGCCAGTATGAAAACAGCCTTTTCATGAGGTAAAATTGGTGGCACACTTGCATACTGGAATTCTTGAACATTTACATACAATCACCTTATATGCCTGACACCTCAGTCCTTGGTTTGTGTTTAGGCATTTTTAGAACATACCCTAACATTATTCCTGGATGATGAACGCGCGTTTAATGTGTTCTAGGCAATGTAAACACTGGGCGCATTACTGCTTCCCCGGTGCCTAAACCCGAGTTCAGGAAAGGGAACATGAGTCAGGAGGCGCTAAGTCGTACTACGCAACATGACGGCCCACTGTCCGTTTGGTTGGCCTCACTGGCCAGAAGAGCTGGCTGATGCAGGAGATGGAGAGGATGGCGTGTCCAAGCCGAATAACAACGGGACTTGTGTAGCGGCTTCGCCCATATCGTGTTGCACAAATATGACCAGCAGTTTCCTTCTGCCACTCCTACTGTTCTGTTTATTGAACGCAAATAACTTCTTTCGAAGCTCTTCAGTTTGTGTCTTGCAATGCTGCAGTCTGTCATTCTAGCGGACAGTTGCAGATTACGGTTCTGTAAAATGCTGATTTATGAGGTCCATGGCCCTGACGATGAGGAGATCTAGACACGCGACCACATGTCAGTTGATGTACAAAAGAGACGGTACGCTAGATGTGAGTGTTAAATGTACCTGCCAATGTAAGAGGGGCTTTTATTTACAAAACCCATCCTGGACATCGCTCCTTCTTATTTGTCTTGTCTCTAAACAAGGACATTTTATCCATCACTATCTCCAAACTACAGATATTCAGCAATTCGTCATCCCTAAAATACAAACTGCTCTAGGCAAGAAAGAATTTCAATTTCAGCATGTAATGCTTGGCATAAATTACACTTTCATCTTCAGCTGGACTGACTTACACTAAGTCAGTTCAAAGTTTTGGTGGAATCATTGCAGCCTCCCTGGTCTCCGTGTAAGATTTTTATGTGAGCAAGTCTTTACGTTAATAGGTTTTTTAAAATCATTTTAATGTAAATATGTTGCTGCCCTCTTGGCCAGGGCTCCCTTGTAAAAAAGATCTTTGATCTGGGACTAACCTGGTTAAAAGGTTAAATAAAAAATTAAAAAAATAAAATAAAATTTTAATCTTTTAATAAAAACACTTTCAGGAAAGCCATAAAAATGTTTGACAAATTTACATGTAATTCATAGATTTCATCTACAATTATGGCTGTACAATTTTGAAAAATAATCTTAATCTCTTCTCCCAGTACTGCGATTTAATATGAGTTGATGATTTTTTTTTTCAATTAAAAATGTATTGCTGATTTTAATTCTAACAATATGTACATTTAGTATAAAATCTTATTTCCAACAACTACACATCTTTGTTTTAAGTTTTTAATTTAGTCAGTAAAAACAATATGCAGACTAATAATAATATAACTAATGCTTAATTACATTTTTTTTTTAAATCAGATGAATTTATCACCACTAAGCAACAGATCTACTACCTCAAAGACAAAGATGAAATGTGAAATTACAGACAAAATGTATGTTATACAAATTTGAAAGATTAGTTCTGGTATTACAAAATATTTACTATTGAGACCAATGAAAACGCAGGGAAATTAAACTAGTTAACATTTTCACAAATCAAATGATAAAAGAAATTGAATGTGTTCCAGGGTTATTTTAATCCTAGTTTAAGGTGTTAGTGTTTTTGAACTGGTCCTGGTCTAAAAGCCCAGTTGCTCTAAAATGTGGTGGAACTGTCCTTCAGTCTTGTGATATTCAGAAACCAACTCGGTGTTAGAGATCGCTCCTGTTCCATTTCTAAGTGGGGCAGTTAAACTCACCAAAAGGCTCAAAAAAAGGTAAGAGACTGACGACTGGAGACGTCTCTGACTCACTTGAAGGGAAGAAAAAGAAGGTTGATCAGCATCTCGCTCTAGAGTATTGATAGTTTTAATCAAAATTCTAATGGACAGATTGGGTTCTTAATATCCAATATTCCACCATGACAAAATATCAACAAGGAGGTTCACTGACTTAATTGTTGACAGATATAGTTTTCATATTCAAAACCGAAAATCACAAGAAACGTTTGTTCTTAAGATGCGAGTCTCATGATGCAGCAGCGGCTTATGTGCCAGGGCTCAGCCCTGGACAAATTAACTCTTGCTTCACCATTTATCAATATTGCAAACCAAGGTGGGGTTACCGCACTGACACCATATCGTCGGCAAACTCAGTTATTGCCATAGTGATTTCCCCATGTCATTTTAAACTTTGCTTGAATGAAGTGACACTTTCAAACATTTCGGGCTATGATCCCCATCTTTGGCTTGTTGACTTGTTTGGCAAACTAGCGCTTGAATTTTTAGTTATACAACTGTCGTACATGGCTCATTGCTGTCTTTTTAAAGTGCTGTAAGTTTGTGGTTTTACACAGTAAAGTAGCAATGTTAGCACAGCATGCGCCACACACCTGATGTTGGCAGCATCATCTTTTTTTTAAAAACAAATAATCCCACACTGTCATTTCTCCTGGCAATGTACATAATTAACAAGATTGTAGAAAAATAGTACAAGTGGGTGGAAAAAAAGAAACCCCTCAAAAGTGGAGTAAAGTTGACTTATGTTTCTGTATACCTATGTACGAGACCTACCCTATACTTGGCATTCACGCTTGTTCATCTTAGTTTTTGTTTGCGATTATAATCACAAAATGCTAGGTAGCTGTATGGGTTCTTTTCTGCAGCACTATAGCTTGCTGTACTGAGCTTTTTTGTTTACTTCTTTTCTGTACCTAAGACATAGTAATTAAACAAATGAAGCATTTCTTATGTACGTTGGAGTGACAATTGTTGAAATGAAGAACCAAAAAAGGAGTAGCTCCAAGAAATACATAGAAGGGACATACAAAACTACCAAGCGGCCATATTAACATGACATGTTTGTTACTTTATAAAAAAAGAAAAGCACTGAAATTTCTTTTTATTTATATGTTCCATTTATAGATTAATTGGTGCACTAATGGAAAATTGTTCTGCAATTTCAATCACAGAATAAGCAATCATTGTGGTCAAAAGCTAAAAATTCAGCAGAAAAGCAGGTGTCCCTCAACTTCAAAGCAAATCTTCACTGTTGGTGAAGTAGGCAGAATTTATATTACACTTATTTTAAAATTTTGTGTTAAATAGAGTCGCTATGGTTCCTTGTTTAAAGCTTACAAAATGTATTTAGGTAAATTAGTTAATGAAGTTGTGACCAAATATAAAAGTAAAGCATTTTTAAAGTATTCTATGTCATATGTGGGCAGCTTACCATTTTTAAAGTCTGAAAAAACCACGTCAAAATTTAGATTTTGTGAATTACATGAAACATGAATGACAGCTGTTTTACTATTTATTTATTTATTTTTTTGCCTGCTACAAGATTACCAGCCTCTCTACAACCACTACTACTAGCAAAACAAAGAGTTAACATATAGCCCGGTATGACTTAAACTCTGGCTGAGTCAATGCAGACCAAGATAGCTGAAAAAGAAATGCTTCAAGGAGGCAAAGGAAAACCTCGAGTAATGCAACATATTTTGAGAGACTAGATGTTACTGAGGCTTACAATGAATGCCATAATTTTCTCAAAAGACGTGTTTAATGACAATCAGTATATGCTCATGTCCCCAGGAACATCAAAAGAATACAACTCATGTTAACATCCAAATCATATTATCAATTGAATTTTTAAGATTAAGGCTATGCGTGTCATCGAATTCAGTGTTTCTCATATGTGGCCCCTTTGGTACCACTGTCCTGCATGTTTTAGACATCCCCTGCTTCATCGGACCTGATTTAAATGAATGGATCACCTCATCACTTTGTTATAAAAGTCAGCACAAGTCTGTTAATGACCCACTATTTTGAGACTGGTGTATTGAAACCGGGAAACATGTAAAATGTACGGTGGTACCTGAGGACCAAAACTTACAAGCACTCATCTACCTCAGACAGTCTTACTTGTATCTCTTTATTTTTGCGTCCACTTAATAGTCAGGTCTTGATGCCAACAATGAGCAGTTCAGGGCACTGGCTCACTCTTTTGGATAAGCCGCCACCAAATTTATTCTTAGCATCTCTATCAACAAGTGTACAATAATCCAGATAGGGTATGAATCAAATTGCTCCGTTTCCTTCTGGAGTTTAACAGGTTTTTCTTTTTTGGATTGTAAAAAAAATACAAAATATGTGAATGGGTTGTCAACTAATTTTGGCAGTTATTAACATATCTGAGAAGCTGATCTAAGCATGTGTAGGGAAATTGTCAGTGCCTGTTCATATTTTCCCTCTGTTCATATTATGTTGCCTTAGTATAAAACAATGCAGAATAATGGGCAATTATAAAATAGGATGACTGTAAAGGATCCCATAACTCATGATTTGGATCACATCATCTTTGAGCTACAGATAGGATATTTTTATTTTTTATAATGTGTGTCCATTTTTTTTTTTTTGCCTGGTTTGGATAAAAAAAAAAAAAGGCAAGGGAAATATTTTTTTGCTTTCCCTTTACTTAGTTAGCTACTACAGGGTATGGTACTTTTTTTCCCGATTGGGCTACACTTGTGGTTGTATAATATGAATGTCATTACAAATTATAATTTTTCTTTTGTGCTCATTTCTCAGTTACTTTGTCTTGGAACCTCAACACTCTTCTATACCTTTGACTCTTTCTCGCCAGCTTTTAACAGCAAATATAGCTATATATATATATATATATATATATATATATATATATATATATATATATATATATATATATATATATATATATATATATATATATATATATATATATATATAAATAAAAGATCATGTCAGAGGTGGAAAAAAAACAGCACCATCACTGATCAAAACCACATAATCCTAGAAAAACCCACTGACTGAGTTTAATCCGATTCATCTCCTGCATTTGCAGATTAAAAATTAGGCAATGGGATATGTCAATCCTTATTAAAACACAAAAACTCACACCATGTACATATGGATATTTGTTCTGGCTTTAAACACTTGGTCATTATCTTGTGGTAATGCCCATAATGCAAACTGCACTGCTGTGTAAAAACTCAGGGTCTGTTTTTTTTTTTTTTTTTTTTAAATGGCACTCAAATTATGTTATCACTCACATTTACTCAGATGGTGAGTGTGTGTCTGTATGTACACAATAATAAACACCATCTAGTTGTTTGTCTACATGTGGCCATGCAACGGAAAGTCCAGGGTGTATCCTGGCATTTCACCCCTAATAAAGCTGAGATAGGCCCCAGCATCTCGAGGACCCGGGTATGTGTGATGGTTGGAAAAAAACCACCCAGACGGGACACAGGACAAATGGATTTCTTGCGTTAAGTGTAGTGTAGGTCATATACAGGTCAAGTTAAAACAGCAGTTAAAAGAGTAATGTTTAATGTTAAGTTTAATGACTGCATGTTTTTATGTGTGCTGCATACAAATTGATCTGGAAGCAGTATCATTAAAAAAGGAGGAAAAAAAAACCCTGAGTGGAGAATAAATATTCAACTTTAATTTGCAGTGGATTATAAAGTAATAACACTTGCAACATAACAGGGTGTTGGGTCACTTGAAACACAAATCAATGGTCTAATAAATCTAATAAATCAACTGAGGTTTGTATTCTGTTGAAAGTGGAAAAACTGGTCACAGATTGTTATTTTCCATCATTACGTTTTTGGAACTTGTGTGTGTATGTATGTATGTGTATATATATATATATATATATATATATATATATATATATATATATATATATATATATATATATATATATATATATATATATATATATATATATATATATATATATATATATATATATATATATAAATATATATATATATATATAAATAAAAATAAAATATACACACACACATACATATACACACACACACACATTTCCATTTCCTTGAAGTTCTGAGTTTAAAAAAAAAAGGCTTAAGCATTCCTCTAATTTACCGTAAATCTTTTAGAAACAAGTCTTTGTCCTGCATGCATCATACAAACATTTACTGTAGCTGTGCTCCCTTGAATTCAGGTTCATAGCTGAGATGTACAACACCCCTTCCCCACCATGTTGTCCTATATCTGAGGTGTAAGTATTGAATTAATCTCATAAGGAATCCGACCAACCTTAAAATACTTTTCTTTTTAAATACGTTTTCTTCATATCTGTAGACTCAGAAAGATCTAGCATGCCAAGCCTGAACTCATCCGATGCTCGGCAGCTGCCTCTCTCTGTCTGAGAAAAAGCGGGGATGAAAAAGGCTTTGAACGCCATCTTGTTCATTGCAGCTGCTTGGGCCCTGAATACAGGAACCCATTCATTCGAGGAGGCGGAGGGAGGGGGCACGCTGGCGAATTCAATTCATCTTTGTAAACCACTAAAAGCGTATAGCTCTTTCAAGAAACACCAACAATCTGCAGAGGCAACTTCGTATCCAGTACATGCAGGGATAAAGTATGTAGGTTGATCTCAGCGCTGGCCGGTAACTTCGTAAAAGCGGAATGCTTCATGTATGTGGCCTCGGCGCCAGAGGAGGCGCTCACCATGGCTTCCCGTGACAACCGAGTGCGCCAAGACATCTTTCGAAATACCCAGCACGAATCACAATTGGACTCTATGAACTATTTTCAAAAAATAAATATAGAACGAATAGTTGTGGGCTGCGCGCTTTGTGTCGGCCAGGACCCCGGCTTTCATCGCGGATCGCGCGTGCCCGTTTTCTCCGGAGCAGCGCACACCAATGAGCCATGCTTACTGTAGCTGCTAACAACTTGCCCCGCAACGGACCCGTGATCAAGATAAACAGATTGTCAAAATCCAATTAGACAATCTCGTTTTTACATCATTAAAAGAAGAAGTTCAAATTAGGGTCGAGTACAGTTCGTAAACTGGCGCCGGGTTTAACACTCTCGAAACTAAGATGGCTATCCCCTCTTACAGGTCAGCACAGCGTAGCTTTTGATTTTTCATTTTACATTGCAACCTCGACGCTGCGTAAAATTGCAGTTGTGCATTATAAAAAAACCCGTTGTAACAATCCGTCCTTCTTTCTTTCTGGACCCTGATTAAGATTAGATAGCCCACTCTGCAGACTAAACTAGGACTGTGAACACACAGACATGACATACAGTAGCCATATTGCACGATGGTTTGCTGTCGATTCAATTAAGTAAATATCATAAGATCTCCCAGTCCGTTTCCCCACAGCCTGCCTTGTAACACAGGCATCACGGTAGGGAACTTTTTATGTAATTTTGATTTAACAGCACCGCGCGAGTTGTGTGCATAAAACGCTGCTTGTGAAGCAAAAAAAAAAAAAAAACGTTTAATTTTCGTTGAGAATAGGAGCACGGTGTAGCTGCCGTGTTCAAAACGTACACATCCAGATCCCCGACAGCCCGGGCTGCAGACGCAGGCTGTGGTCAGCGCTGGTGACTTGTATGGACGGGCTACGGACCAGTGGGGGGTGGGGGTGACAATGTTGGCCAAGTGGCCATTTTTACACTTCCTTCGTTGTCAATCCGCGATGCTAGACATGCTCAACGCAAGTGAAAGTTAACCCGAAATCAAAGTGTGCTTGCTTCAGCAACGCAGTCTCAAAAGTAATGAAATAAAAATCGCCCACCGTGTTCAATCACCTTTACTCGTTTGGGTACAGTTAAGTTGTGCTTTTCACAGATAACAGTTAGCCCCCCCGAGTCAATCACGTCCTATCTGTTGAACAGATGAAAACCCCCGGGGGCCCCGGCGGTTAGGTTAAAAATATCAACGGCATGTTTCGATTGTACCTCGAACCGAAACACTACTTGCGTGCATTATGTTTGCAAAGGGGGCCACGGTTTGAGGGAGGCAGCTAATGAGAGAGGGGAGCGTACCGGACGTCGGGGGAGTGCTAGTATCGAGGTGTCACAAACAAACCTGCTAATTAACGTAAACACCGCTGATTAACCCGCGTCTAACGACCACGCAGACACGTCTCCGGGCCGAACCGGCACTCGCATTAAGACAAACGGTTAACTTTGTCAAACAGCGATCCCCACCCACAGACCTGGCAGCAACCAGCAGCTAGCAACAGGCTAACGGCAGCTAACTAGCAGCGGAGTCCGGTTTAACCCTTCTGCGTCGTCTTCCCTGCTCGAACGGCGAGCAACTCCACTGACACTTATTGCATTTCCTGAAACGGAATGTTCAAACAGCAATACATTGTCTTACCTGCCTTTAGAGGGAAGTGTCCGTTGTTTGTGTCACATTGACTGGAAACGGCCGAACCGCGTCTTTCTCGTCTCTGCTCAGGCGCTCGGATTCGTCTCGTTTAGCCACCAAGGAGCGGCACTCCCCGAACCCAGTTTTTGACCCGCTGAGGGGGAGATACACCGGCACAGAGGCGCACAGACAGGCGGTGTTCACCCAGACACACGCGTCGAGAGTCCTGCTTGAGCGCTCCAACGTAAATTCCAAGTTAAAGCAAAAATAAAAAATCCCTTCTTGTCTTCCCCGCCGTCGTTGTCCCTCCGGTTCTTCCTTCACGCCAGGATCTCAGTCGCTTCTTCCTCCGGCCATCAAACAGCAGAGATGGGCGCGGTAACCCTGCATTCAGGTCTGGGAAACCCCACGTTACGACAGCGTCACAGCGCACGGCGAAGGGTCAGCGACCACTCCAACACATCAGGAAATGCTGCCATCTTCGGAAAGACGAACACACTCGACGAAGATTTACCTGGAAAATGTACTTTTTAATTCATCCAAGTTTGTTCTTATAAGTAGCTCAAAGTAAACACAAGTCGACAATGAGCGTGTCGCGGACTTGACTAACTTTCAAGCCAACAGCAACAGCGTTTCCCTCATGTTTCCTGAAGGTTTAAAGAGATTGTAGAAGAACGAAATTAATCTGATACGAGGATAAATATGGTTTTTTGTTTATTTAGTATTTATTTTGTCAGAAAACTGACATTAATCATATTGCAAATAAGTCTGAGTTAAACAACAGTTTACGAGGTATAAGTGCGTGGTTAGATGTTAATAACTACTAATAGGACTTTTAAAACAACGCGCAGTGGACAGCTGATAAGATTAACAGAAATACAGAACGATATATTTTAAAATAACCCCAAAACCACCAAATAATTAAAGTTTTTTTTTCTTTTTTACAAAGACTGATACATTGTGGAAGTGGATGAACAGTTATAAACACTCCAGGTTTCAACGCCTACCAGGAATACTTATTAAAACAAGCTTTACGTCTTTATTCCTAAAAGCGTCTGTCGCAGTCGCAGTCGGACGCGGTCACGCTCACCGGTATTTTCTCAGTGCGAGTGGTTTTGTGAGTTTGCGATATGGAAATATTGGCGCACAAACTGCTACCTGTGAAGCAGTTACACGGGTTCATTTGCAATTCAAAACGCACGAATATGAGCTGGCAGACAGAGTTTCACCAAAGACGAAACAGCTCTGTCCGCCTAAACGCTTATAGTAAGTTAATATATCCTCTTTAAGATTCTAAATTTAATCACATAATTAACTGCAAAACAAAATGAAATATAACTTTATTACAAATAGCTTCCTCTGATGAATCCATAATACAGTGATAACATTAATCACTCACACTACCAGTAAAGATTGGCATCGAACAATCTTATTAAATAACTGAATCTTATCTTTGCCATACTTTTGTGCGTTATGGACTAATGTCCTTGTGCTGAAGTTCAGGCAAAGAAATCCGCAGGGATTTCTATCCTGCGTGGTTTATGTGAGGATGCTCCATCACTGCAGCAGAGATGACTTGATCATTATCATCAGTCGTCTAGGTAGAGTGCTCAGAGGAAGACTTAATGCTCAGTGGGTTAAGGCGTTACTTGGAGACGTGGAACACTTTGTTGTCCTCTGAGACAGCAAAGTGTGCATGGGCTCAGCACGATGGGGAACGACAAAAGCAGCTTTGGCTTGTAAGAAGAATGCTCCTGAGAGTCTTGTTGTGTTTGCCGTTCGTCTTTTCACATCCACACCTTACACAGCCAGTCACGGTTATGGTAGATTCGTTTGAGAAGCATATGACATTAGTAACAGTTGGCATGTGTTAGATTCTCACTCAAGCACTAAAGAATAATTATGCACGAACTCACACACTTCCACATAAATATAGTGATAATGAAAAATAACAACATTAATGGGCGAGGCCCGTTTAGATTAAAACTCTATGTCAAAATATTCCCAGAGTTTTCGTATATCAGTGCCCTTTTTGTTTCTGTAAACCAAAAAGTTGTAGGAGAAAACTGGGCTGCTCCTCTGCGCTGGGATAGTTGGTTCTGTAACATCATATCAGTCTATCTATAAAAGAATGGGTTTATGAAGGCAAGCGCGCACACACGTATTTAAAAGTGATTCTGTCATCTTTGATGAGATGTTCATTAGAGTAGTTGGTATCGAGTGTAGTTGCTGCATTGGCACAAGCTGCAGGTAATGTTCTGGGTGTGGACTTTTACCAGGACTCATCTGCTCAAGTCCAGGTTAATGCTGCTGAGATTTAGTTGCCCCTGGATACACCTCTGCCTGTCTGCATACATGTGTTGTGAAGCTTCTTTGGCAGAGCTTCAGAGCACCCAGGGGACATATCTTATTGTCTGCTTTGAGCCTTTTGACAAAGACAAGGGAGAGGAGATCAGTCCACACCTTGATATCAGGTATTAAAATAAACCTTAATTTAGGTATTATACATATGCTTGGAAAAACTGTGCTGTTATGCTGGTAATCTTTATCAGGTAACAGATATTTTCATTTATTAACATGACGTTTTAAGGGAATCGACTATATGACAACAAATTCATCAGGCAATAAAAACTCTGCTTGTTAGGATGGCAGCAACGATTTCTTTTATCTTGTTTTACACGTTATAAACTTTTCGTTTAACAAAACGAGTGCATGGTATTTATAGGTACGAAACTGTGGTGCGTTTACGTGTATGAAATGCTGACTTCATCTGTGTTCACACGCAGACACATGAACATCGTAGTCAGAATGAGCACAGACATTAAGTAGCACTATCTCACAGTATTAGTGAGAGATCAGAGGAGAAATCAGATTAAGAAAAGAGGCAAAACAGTAATACAAATATTGCCTAATATGATCTCATACATTTCCTAAAACAAGTGACATTACACGAGGCTAAGCTCTTAATGACCTTGCTTTTTATAGGCAGGTTGGGGTGCAGTAATCTGATTTAGCATAAGCTCCTGCAATCTCTGATAAATGCTTACTGCATGTATCTCTGAGAGGTCAGATCCTATTGGTCCGCTGCAAGGCATTACTGACATCTGCTGTTAAGACATGCAGGGCCGAGCTCACACAGCACAACGCCCTTTGTGGTTTGGATGTTATGTAAATTTAACAAACAACGCTGAAAAATATATAAGGGTGATGAACCAGGGCCACTTTTTTTTATTTCTTTTTGTGTCTATTTATGTATACAGCTTAGTCTCGTTGAGACACGGTTGAGACCTGTTAATTATTCTTACTCCACTGGTTATTACACAGCTTCCATAAATAACAAACATATATATTTATAAACTTTTAAATACAAAGCATGCCCCTTCTTCCTTCTTCATCCCTTCTTCGCTTTTGGTCCAAAATATAAGTAGAATAAAAGAAAGAGAAAAAAAAAGTCACACACAAATCAATTATTTTCAATATTTATAAGAATAGAACACAAACATCTTTTCAATTGTCTTTTTGAGCATTTTGGGAGAACTGAGACAAAACAAACTTCTCATGACCTCAGACGACAAACCTAATAATAAGTAGGTTGTTTATTCCTCTATGTTATATCTATATGTACACGGTGTGTATTTGTGTGTTTTGTCAACTGTACACGTGAGCAGACTTCTCATCCAGGGACTGTGGAGGTCAGTCAGCAGTCCCGGAGACCAAGGCCATCAGGGTGACTCTGTAAACATCGCTCTCATCACCCTTTAGAGTAAGAGGAACACACATCTGCACCACCTCGAAGGGCTGAAACACACACATCAACTCAGTCACTCACAGAAACGCGCCGAAGTAAAAGTGAAAATCAAAATTCAGACAGGATTTGAAGTATTGATGCTGGCGTCCATGTCAAAGCAGTAAATACAAAATAACTCACAATGACATCTATGTAATGTTCAAATGTCGTCAGTGACAAAGTGTCACTTCTGAGTTTTTTGTTTTTTTAAAGATGAAAAAGACTGACAGAAGATGAAATTGATTTTAAACTGAAAACACCCTACTGAAATTACATTTACTTTACCAGTAAAGACAAAGTAAAGGTTTGGCCTTTTAAGACCGTTTATTTTATCCAGCAGACCGTCCTTTTGTCCTGTTGGATGTGTTCTTGCGGTTCATTTCCTGATAAATTCCTACGAGCTTCACCTCTAGTTTTCTGATTCTGGGACATTCATAGTGTTTTAGTGATCTTGTGATCTATTAATAATACATTTCAACAAGCTGTTTAAAACAGATGTAAACATCTGTTCTGATTGTGTGTAACTTTTGGAGTTGACACTGAAAACCTCAACGTTCTCAGGAAGCTTTTGTGACTTTAACACAAATAAATAATAATAAAAAAACAACTTCAAAAACAACATCTAAGCCTTTGTTTTCTTTTTTATTTGAACCAACTAATGTGTCTATTTTATTTCTGTTTTGTTTCCTTTAGCTATTGCATTTTTTTTATAACTCTTTAATAACTTGACTGTTATAAAATTATGTAAAAGAAAGTGACTTGCTGTAGATCTTTTTTCATTAACTCAGAGTTGTGACTGACTTACGTAAACCTTTCCTTATTCCTCACTTGTAATTAATGTTGCGCCAGTACACCAAAAAGAGCAAATGGATGTAGGTGTCACCTTGTATCCACGGTGGGGAGTCCAGGTGACGGTGACGGTGCATCTGTGGCCTGCCTCCACGACGCCTTTGATGGGCTCCACACTGAACCCTCGCTGCTGCAGAGATGCCACATCATCCCAGTAAAACTGGCCACTCTGGAAAAACACACACACACACACACACACACACACACACACACACACACACACACACACACACACACACACACACACACACACACACACACACACACACACAGCTCAGTAATGGTGGGTAGATGAACGGCAGGGTGTTCACGTCTCTAGAGAACAAGTGTTTCTGTTGGGCTCAGATGACGTCCCAGTACCTTCTTACTGGTCCCTGTGGAGGGGACGCAGCCCACCCACAGCTCCCTGACTGCAGGCTTGATGATACCAGCTCTGCAGCTGGCCCGCAGGGTCACCAGAAAAGGGGTACTTGGTCTGTCCACCACCTCGGACTCTGCTATAAAAGGAGGAAACCTTTTAGCGTTTTAGGTTTGCAAATACGACACACAGTTTTACATGTCCTTTAACACTGATTCAGTTTCTTTACACGCTCACCTTTAAACATTGATTAAATGTCCATCAGTTTTCAAATCTAGTTGAAAACACTACTGCACACGTGCCATTTCATGTCAGTGATGTCACTGATTTTATTTTTGCTTGTACCATTTGAGAAAACAATTTGTTTATATTCATAACATCAGTGTAAGCAGAGATCAGTTTTTCTAGGTACTTTCTAAATGCATGCTCAACACTTTTGTAATCAATTTGTACTTGATAAGTGCAGGTAATCCACAAAGCGGTGTCCTCGTGGTTCCGTTTACGATAAACTACATGTTTGCTTGTCTGCACACATATTTCCAGCTCTTTAAATCTCCCAAGGGGACATTTTGAACTCTGCACACTCTTTAATAAATGTGTAGATTACAGGATTTATATGCTACAGACGTTTGCATCCTCAGCTGGACACAAACTATGAACTGGAATTAACTGCAAAACCACATAAAAATAAACTGACTTCAAGAAGAATCCATGGCAACCTTACACTTACACAACTGTAACACGTCACAGGAGTCTGCTTATTGATTTGAATCTCATTCAGAAATGAATGGAAATCAAAGGCTATTAAGAGCGGGTGAAAAATGTGCATCATACATTTGCAACATCTTAGTAAAAATGTTATTTATGCTACTTTTTCCACTATGTTCAAAATATGCAGATTTCAACAAAGCAAATTTCACAGAGCACAACGAGAGGCCTAAAGACTTAACGTAGGATCTATTTTTCCACTGGAGTCCTTTTTCTGTTACACAAGCATGGAAAGTGGGCCGTGCTGTATTTTCCAACTGGTGATGGCATTTTAATGCATTAGCGAGTGTTTGATTTAGTAAAACGTATTATGATACTGTGATTGGCTCTGCTTATGTTCCTACATGGCTTTAGTGGTAAACTATGATTTGACCAGGTGACCAGGATCGGGGCTGTCGGCACGCTACGATTAGCAGGTATTATTTCATCACATACTCTGTCCGTGCCTGAATACAGCATGAATATGTCTGAAACACATGAATCGTGTTTAAAACATCAATCTAGAGGGAAAATCAAATCTTACTGACGTTACAGAGTACGTGTGAACTTGATTTCATGGATAATTTCAACAGGTAAATGATGAAGTGTGGGTCTGTTCCACAGCAACTACAGTCATGTGTAAATGTTTGTGGCCAACTATACAACAATAATCTTTTTCATCATGCCAATATTACTGAAAATAAATAAATAAATGAAGCCAAGGATTTAATAAGGTAAGTTGCAGCCAGGCATTCAGGTGTGTGCCAACACAATGCCAAGATGGAAAGACATGAGCAATAGTCATCTAGAAAGGGTTATAAAACAATTTCCAAACAAGTTCAACATTGTACAGTGACAAAGATTATTCATACGTAGAAAGCATTGGAGACAGTTGCAGTCTTCCCGGGAGTAGATGTCCCAGAAAATGTATCCATAAGTGCTCAGCGAAAGACATAAAAACCCAAGAACTACGTCTCAGTCCTACAGGCTTCATTGAACATGATGATTTAGAATTGTTTTGCAGCCACAGGACCCAAACACCTTGTAGTCATTGAGTCGACCATGAACTCCATTGTATACCAAAGTGTAGAAGCAAATGCGAGGCCATCTGCCTGACAGCTAAAGCCTGGTCGAATTTGGGTCATTGCAAAAGGCAATGATGCAAAAGCACACCAGCAAATCTACACTAGCCTAGTCATAGTCCAGACTTCGGGATAATTGAAATGCTGTGCGGGGACCTCAAGATGCTGGGCATGAGCAAATACACATGCACATCAATAAACCGACAAAATGTAAAGAAGAACGGGCCAAATGTCCTCCAGAACAATGTGAGAGTGATACAGTCATGGATAAAGTCATAATAACACAGCTTAATTCACAGCGTATGTGGTGAGCCTCTAGAAGTGGTGAAGCTGGAGGCTTTGATACCTGTGAGCTGAGGCTGACTGGTGATGAATGATGGGAGGAGAGATTCGGTGGGCACTGTCAGAAGGTCTCCTCCACATACATACATGTTATGTGAAGAGGCTGCTCCCTTCAGATTCATCATACACACTTTATGCTGGGAGACAGAAAAGGCACAGGGCCACGGTTGTTATGTCATAGTGATGAACATGAAAGCTTTACATATGTTCACAGGAGATAACGTGAGTACATAAAGTGAAGTGATCACTTTTACAACTAGTGATGCAGGGCATGGAGAGGTTGAGTATAGACATGCATTCAAGTATTAAAATGTGCATGTATGTGTGTGCAGTTCTGTTGACCTTATTCGGGAGCTCTATGGTGAGTCTGTCACAGTAGTTGACAGAGGGGTGGTCAGGCTGAAAGGTGATGGTGAGGTCTTGGCTCTGACCAGGAGCAATGCTGCCCTCTACTGGCTTCACGCTGAACACACTCAGCCCGCTGTAGTTCTGGGTCCCTGTGCAAAACAAAAACTCAAAATCTGTTCCTAGGACTGCTATGTGTCATCAGATGAGGAAAATAATCAGTTAAATGAATCACAAAGTTTAGAACTGCGACTGATGCTATTTATGTGCTGCACTTTTCATAAAACAGCTTTAAACAGCCAGAAGCAAATTAAACAGAAATTCCAGGGGAAATTTAGATAAATTGACTGTGTGGGGAAAAAAAAATCAGCAAGTCCTTTTATCCTTGAGAAATTTGTTTTTATTGTATTTGAATAATTTATTTATGTTGCATTCATTTTTATTGGAATCCAAATCGAGTAAAACAGCTGCAGTATGAAGATAATGTTGGATCTTTTCAGGCTATGTGGAGATTGTCAGATCTTACCCACAGTAAGCTGGAGCTGTGAGCCTCTGTATCCGTCCAGGAGTAAGGCCAGTTTGTCAGCTCCATGTTGGGACCTGGAAAGAGCCTGACTGGCCAGCAGTGCTCTGAATCCCACTGCCACAGCTGAGCTGTTGTGTAACTGTGAACATCAGTGCTGGTTATTCCAACTCATCAGAAGTGTCAACAGTCAGCAAGATGTAACCTCTCTCTTGTTGACTAACCTGCACTAGCTGTGAGGTGGTTTCGTTCTTCAACACGTAGCCAAAGTCAAGTAGACCACCGGAGTGAGATGAGGTGACAGCAGGATCCACACCCTCACCGTGGAGACTCATTCGGAAAACCATTTTATGGCATTGCAGCTCCAGAACATCACAGTACTACAGAAGAGTAATGACTGAGTGGGTACAATACTACTGTAACTACATAATGGTATTCATTACTATGATTTATTATTTGGTTAACATTGAGTATCGAATATTTTTTCAATCTAATGCCTGTTTGTATATTTCAACATGGAACTGTAAATGCTGAATTGTAAACTGTCCACTGATTTCTGACCTGTTTGATCAGAGTTGGTCTGAAGGCCACCACTAGAGTCTGTTCTTCTCCAGGTCCGACGGATCTGAGGGTACTGAGGAGCTCAAAAGAACCATGTATGTCCAACACTGATGACCTCAGCTGGCCAGTGGTCAAAGAAAAGCAGCTGTATAATTTTGTTTTCATTACTTGTAGCGGCGGTAAGAATATAGGGACATGATTTTGTAATATATTAGGTGTATTAGGTGTAAACTGCTGCAGTTTTGAGTTGTCCTGTGGGTGAACTTTATATGTTTACATTCAACCTGGTGTCTGTGTTGTGGGTCTGGTGAAAAATGATCCAAGAAAAGGCTCAAAACCAGGCGTTAACCCTGGATGCTGCAATTATCTCTATGTCTATGTCTTTGTGTAAGTTTTATAGTGAAACCAAGAAGTGTTCTGTCAGTACAAATGAAGTTAAATTTATTTTTTTTTAATGCAAACATCAGTTATAAGAATTAAAACATAATATTTGTCTTCTCCTAAGTTGATCAATCATTTCTGGAGTGAAGGATACATCCAAAGACTCCTTTGAAATGTTCTGAACTGTCAACTTTTTAATAACCTTCTCTCCTGCAGATGAAGACATAAATACAATGCAGGTTGTAAGCACAAAATCAAATGCATATGATAAACATGCACAAACTTTTAAAAATCTTCTCACCCACAACCACCTGCTGGAAGTCAATGACGTTGTGGCCATTGTTGGATGTCACCACCAGAGGGGGCTGCAGAGCAGGACAATGAAGCTTCAGGTAGAGTGTGTTTATGGGACTGAGGGCATAAGAACAAGAAAAGAAATGAGATCCATCCATCCATCCATCCATCCATCCATCCATCCATCCATCCATCCATCCATCCATCCATCCATCCATCCATCCATCCATCCATCCATCCATCCATCCATCCATCCATCCATCCATCCATGGTCCCATTCAGGGTAAGAAATGAGATGTGTATGAAATAGCTCTGATTCTTTGGATGCAGACTAATACATGCATTTATTTTTTTGTCTTAAACTGAAGCTTGGCAACTTTGTTCAGCTACTACGGCATGATTAAGTCCATAAGCCAATTCAAATGAGGACTTTCACACCCCAAAGTTAGTGGATCAAGCTGATTGAATCCCATGTAATGGCCCTTTTCTGACCCAAACCTGAACCTGACTGGAGCTGTGAGCCTCCACTTGCTTGGATGACTCACGTGTTGAAGTGAGATAATCAGGACAGCAGAGTTGAAAGAAAGGCACAAAAAGCGAAAACTAATATCTGCAAACGGTTTCAGTGTAATCATTTCAGTCACTTGCCTGTTTACTAATAATTGGAGAATAAACCTATTGACGTCTTTCCCATCCTGTTTCTCAGATTTATCTTAAAGGTAGAGTAAGAGTTTTCTGGATGGCATTATGTCTTTGGTATTAAAGGGAAAACATCAACAAACGTGGAGAGCTGGCACCCATCGGTATAAAGACAGTTGGCAACTGTCATGCAGTACCAGGACTAACAGGCCTGTTCACTGTTTCCTCAGCTGACACAAAAACACCAACAGATCCGAGTCAAAGTGAACTATTATAGTACCTCCACGTTGGTTGGGCCTGTCTGTCGTTCTCTGGAGGGTCTTCGTCTGACACAAAGCAGGGAATGGTGTATTCTCTGAAGCGCTGGCTGAAGGAGCGCAGCAGCGAGGCCTTGGCTTCCTCCCACTGCGCTGACCTTCAAAGGAAAACACTCACTTTCAACATGAAATTTATGGCACAAAGGAAGATTCTCTTTAAACTAAAAAGAAAAACCTTTCATTATTTCAGTAAAATATGTGTGATTACAGCAAATTAAAAGAAATGGGAACGCTGATGACATGAATGGATCACCAGAAGAAGTAAAAGCTGTGTGTGTACTTAATATGTCAGTGTTGTAAGATCTCAGATTTACAAGTTATTAATCAGGTTCAGACTGTCCCCCTACGTAATAACAAAGCATTTAGAGAGGAGATAAAAGTCATTTCCTAAAGAATCATTTACTTTTTTCTCTGTGGTGAACTCTGATAAGTGGCTACAGAATAATAACCAACGAGTATTCACTTCCCTGACATTACAGTCCAACAAACTGGAGGTGTTTGATGACATGGGTAATATAGAGAGGAAACCTACCCCGCCTGTATGTGGACTGGAACAGATGATTCCTTTAGTTTGCCTGTCTTTCGGTCTTCTGACGTCTTACTGTTCTTTCGATTCATAAATGCCTTTTTCCATTTATTAGATTCCATTCGGCTGCTCTTTTCAGTCAACGGATAACCATTGTAAAACAAAGGACAAATGTAGTAAATAAACTTCTTGAAGAAATCGTTTGTTCCTGTTGATGAGTCCACATAGTAAAAACTTTGGAAGAAGCTGAGTGAAAATGTGCAGCTGTACCTCCTGTTCAGCCTCACTGAGCATCGCGGCTCGGTGGGTGAGATGTAACGCCTCCTCTTTGATTTCTTGGTCCAAAAGTCTTGGCTTGAACGTCACCAGGACAGGACATCTCTATGACAGGAGGGGTGGTAACACTTCTGGAGTCAGATTTATAGGATGCACTGTTAAACTGGGCATTACTGAGTGATTTGTTGTATGAAGAGGAGATTTAAACGAGTTCTGAGAGGAATCCTGCTTTGGGGTTTCTCTAGCGTGGAGCAATTAAAGTGGACTGAGAATGATAATCCATCTGTTTTTCTATTTGCGGCTATTTACTAGATTGCTCCCACTGGGCCACTGTTACAAAGCAGAAACAAACTAATGTGAAGTGAATTAATTGTTCCTTAAGGTAGTCTGATGAAAGTGGTCCACATTCAATTAATGGAGATTAACACTTCAAACTCAACAGTGGCCACCCATGACGATAAACTCATCCTCCATTCAGCAAAATTAAATCTAGATCTCTAAATCTTCATAAGGTTCTCAAAACAGTGCAAGAAAGACAAGTTGCTTCACTTCCATCAGGTGTCCAGCAGAGTGCATCGTCACACTACGGAGGCGTCGCACGTCTCAGCGGCAGCAGGACGTCTGTGTCTTCGTCTGCTGCACTGTGACTAGATATTCCTCTGAGATTTGCTATAAATATTATTTCTTGGTAAGTGAAAATGTTTTTCCTGGTCTCAGATCTGGTTTCCTTATTCACTGTGTTTATAAACTCAGCTAGTTTGTTGAGCAGCTGTATTATTGTCTTTTAGCAGCAGTTACTTTGGTAATAAAACTCATCAGAGAATATATATTCAGCTTCACCGTACATTAAAAAGAATGTGTCAAAGCTTGCACAACAGCAGTTTAGTATTGCATATTCAGAAAGTCCAGAGAATATGTTAGAAAGAAATGGCCTGAATAATGCGGTGGTGGCTGGTTTTCCAACCTGCATGTGGGAACTTTCTCAATGTCTACGAAAGTTCATTAAAAAGCCATCTTGGCTAATATATATATATATATATATATATATTTCTAATGTTATGGAGGCTGATGACCCTGAGATGCACTTTCTGTAATCTGGAATACAACTGAAATATGATTCGGAAAAACAGATACTGTGGCATGTCATAAAGGTGTTGTCTCCAAGCCCGAGGAACGCATCAGAGTTGTTTTCAGGAAGGCTCCACACGCTCCAGAATGTAGAGCTGATTCCATCCTCCAGACGAGAAAACCACTCATCCCGTATAAACTCGGTGGCCTACCTTACCTCACATAGGTGTAAACACTAGAGGGTTTCTGTCTCACCTCTCCAGGGAGAAGGCGTCCTACAGAGGGGCAGATGCTGATGTCCGAATCTTCTGGGAGAGTGAAGCAGAACAATCTGGAGACCACCAAAGTCTTGGCATCTTCGGCTGCTGAAGTGACTGTTAGTTTGGGCTGGTTACGGCCTACATGGTGGTTGGTCAGGTACAGTATGGCAGTTGATTGGTCGCCGACTGCTGTGGCCCTGAACTGAACCAAAGAATGTGAGAGCTCTAGTGGCGGGTGGACACCCACCGCTCGGCAGGACAGCACAAGGCCCCTGATGACAACCAAAAAGTAGTTTAGTTATGAATCAGGATCTTTGATACATCATCACCTCATAAATAAAAATAGATGACATCTATTACCACCTAGAGAAAGATCACGAATGAACCTGTTAGTTGCAGACTGGCAGTTGAGTTGGAAATGGTACTCTGTGGCTGCTTTGGCACTGAAAATCAGCTCAAGCTCCAGGGTTTCTTGTGGGAGCAGAGAACCAAAGCCATCGTTAGGCTGGACCTCAATAAACTGTAAGTTCAAAAAGACATTAGGTTTAAATAAAGTATTATCGTTCTAACCAAAGAGAAGTGGAGGTCAGCTTTCAGTTATAAAAATGTTATCATAATAGCAAACACCTCTGGAACGCTGACGAAGCCGAAGTCCTGAGGCAGCAGCGACAGATTGGTGAGGCGAATGGTGCTCGTGACGCAGTCGTAGATGGAACAGCAACCAAAGTCCACTTCAGTCTGGTCAAACTGCAGGTCTGAGGAGGTCACAATCGCCTGAACTGTGAAACGGGCAGGCTTCACCTAGAACATACAACCAACATGCAAAATAAAACTACATAAAAATCTGTTTCCTTCATCCATACCTGTTCATTCTTCATTTAAGTGTACAACACTGCTTTTGATCTTCATTTTATCATCATGTTCCCCCGTTTTAGGTTGATACTTCCAGTTATTACCAAGGCATCAACAGCTTATCTCTTAATTATGCATTTTTATATTCTGATCATTGAAGAAAAATCTCCTTTCTTCCCTTGTCTGGCGTCTCTGCATAGGCTGCTGCCCCCACGGCCCCGAGCCAGATAAGTGGAAGATGATGTATGGACTGTCAACAAATCCCCATGGAAAACAGAATTCCCCAATCTATGATATGAGTCTACATCTTCTGAGGTCCCACTCCAGTCCATTTTATTCAAACCAAATCTCACCAGCAGATACACATTCACCGTGTACCATTTTATTAGGTGCACCAGGTGACCAGTGAGTCCATATCCTAAAGTCGTTCTCAGGAGTGTTCCTCTTCTGTAACAGCTGAGGTTTTTAGAGCAAGTATTTCTCAAGCCGGAGTAAAATAGCACATTTGTTGGGGACTATTTACAGCACAGGATTAATGTGCATTTCATGCCCAAGTGAATATTTATGTTGACAGAATGATGTGTTTGGTACTAACCTAGAATAAGCAATTAAAAATAATAAAAAGCATAATAATGGCAGTTGTAAACACGCCTGTCACCTAGTGCCTCAGTGGAGCTCATCAACAAGTTTGTAACAGTTTATGGTCATCAACAGTGTTTTACAGCAGGACATATGATCAGCTGACGTTTAGTTTCCATCGTGTTGGTGCTCAGCCTTTAAATGTGTTTTTGAATCATTCCTTTCTAGGCTGCTGTGGTGTTCAGTGACCAAATGGTGGGCGTATGAACGTGTGCTTTCATGGTTTAATGCCAAGAGTTTACAGCCTGGGGTTGGGGGCAACAGCTTTGGTGCTTCACAGGAACATCCTGGCTCCTCGCTGGGATCTCTCACACACACACACACACATGCACGAACACACATGCTCCTCTTTCTGTTCTGGTAGAGACATGGAAAGGAAGGTGACAGTTTGGCAGGAAAACGCACCAGATTTAGATTTACTTAAAAAGAGAACTGGCAAAAATGCAACACAAATGTTTCAGCAGCTGCTCTGCTGTTTCTTCTTAAAAAAATAAAAATAAAGTCTACTATTTGCATATTCTAAAATGTTAGTTGAAACTTAAGAATAATATATTCAGATTTGAGCCTCTAGAGATAAGTGAATTAAGATCGTGCCCCTCTAAATGTTTGAGCACTGAAGTCAATAAGCAGATGGTGGCAGATTAAAGGACAAACCTGCGCACTTGATCCCTCCTGTGAGAGAATCCGGTGGCTCTGCTGAGGAGGATATTTTCTTTATTTAAATTGTTTCATGGAGTGGTTTGGATCTATTTGTCTTCTAAGGAAGAAGAGTAACTGCAACTAAACAACATAGATTCTTTTTAAAATTCTCTCAAAACTATCTATCTATCTATCTATCTATCTATCTATCTATCTATCTATCTATCTATCTATCTATCTATCTATCTATCTATCTATCTATCTATCTATCTATCTATCTATCTATCTATCTATCTATCTATCTATCTATCTATCTATCTATCTATCTATCTATCTATCTATCTATCTATCTATCTATCTATCTATCTATCTATCTATCTATCTATCTATCTATCTATCTATCTATCTATCTATTTGTGCTGTGCTGTACCCTACCCAGGTGCTGCTTCAACCAACTGATGCAGCACAAATGCAACAACAGCAGCAGAACATTTTTCTCCTCTCTGTTAAGGCACAAAAACGCTGACCTGCTCAGGTCTTTATCTGATAAGTTGCACAACGGTAGAAACACATCATATACTGTGTAATAAAACAGCTGAGACCAAGAGCAGGTTACTGGTTACATGAAAGTCTGATTAATGGCAGGAATACACCCAGGGGTTGAATTAGGATTTGTTTTGTGTGCGTGTGCGCATGTACTCAAAAATCTGCCTCACATCATTTGACAACTTCCAAAAATGCTTTTTTAGTTGACACGTGAAAGTGTTAAGGCAGGGAAACTTTATTTTTAGATTTCCAGTGATGCAGGGAAGGCCCAACCTTCTCTCTACATCAGTGTGCAGAGATGCTGGAGAGGGCAGAGTTTTGGAGAAAAGTCAATTCATTTAGTCATGAAACAGCTTCTGGGAGTAAACTGAGGTGGGCTGTCTTCACAGTGTGTAAGTGCTTACATTCACTCTTCTGCATAGCTCATTCTAATTGCACATCTCATTCTTACACTTATAGCTGTAGTAAAAAGTTCTTGTCTCTCAGATGCCTACAGGCGTTAAGATTCAACACCCCTAAGATTTTATGTTAGCAAGATAGATAATGTTTGAACGGAGCTGAAACTCAAGTATGTTTTCTCATTAGCCCTTTAATGCCAGATGTATCCTGTTTGGTACATGAATTTCTGAGACTGCTGTAGCATCCCCTTAATCAAAAAAAGATTTTTTTAAATACAAATAAAAAAAATTATAAGAAATAATAATAAAAAAAAAAGTAAATGTACCTAATGTATTCATAATCATATAGAAACCGTGTTAATACAAAATTTGAAGTGTTTTTGATTCCAATATATAATTAACACAGGGTTAAAGTGTTTAAAGACTAAAAGTGTCTTACGGTAAACAAATTTTACATTTAAAGGAAAATTGAAACAGCAAACATGTCAGTTACAAAAAAAAAAAAAAATCAAACTTTAAATTTAAATAGCTGCCAAGGTTGATTTTTTTGGTTATTCTAGGTTTTCATGTGCTTTTCTTGATGCCTTGATTGTGTGTTTTACTTGGAAGTATCTGGCCTACGGGCCTGTAGTACCACTCGTTTCTTTTCCCTGCTTGTTTACACCTGTGTCTCGTCACCTGCTGGGATTATGTTTATTATGCTCCCTGTTTGTTTATTATGCTCCCTGTTTGTTTCTGTCTCCTGTTCATTTAACCTGTTTCTGTTCTTTGTGTGTAGGGCTGTAATCTTACTGTTCAGTTTAGAAAGGTCAGAAAATTGGAAATGGTGCATTTTTGATAAATGGTTTTAAGGCTGGTCTGTGTTCATTAACACTGCAGGAAAAAGAAAAATTAAAAAAAAAAAATTAAAAAAATGAAAAGTTATTTTTAATTCTTTTTTAACTGATTTATTAATAATTTACTCTACAATGAAATTTTGCAAACATCTTTTTGTTTCTTCATGGTCATGATGGTCGTGTGGCTCATGAATGTCAGTATTAAAGTGGTGTGAACTGAAACCGAGTCTCAGTGGCAACAAAGGCATAAAGATAATTAACGTCATCAGGTCATTTTAAAAAAGAAAGAAAAGAAAATACATGCATTCCAGTCTTTTTGTGCTCATTCTGCATAAATTAGGGCATTTTCAGTAAAACAATACGAGTTAACCTTTATGCTTGGCTTATTAGTGCCCATTGGGTAACTAGGCCTCAAGGGTAAGAGATAATTTTAGCTTGATACCAGCAAAATAGGTTACAACCTTCAGTGTCTCTGCTTCTGTTTGGTATAAAGTAGGACACAAGCACTGCACTGCATGAAAAGTGCACAGTCTTCAAGATCACAAGTATGCTTGGTATAAAGACGATGTGACTTGTATGCGGATTACTAAAATGATAAAATAACACAAACCTGGCCTGCTACGTGGACTGTCATTGGAACCTCCAGAACTCCTGTATCAGTGTCAAAAAACTGCTCAGCATCTTTGGACAGGGATCGTCTGTGAGGAGACAAAGAGGAAGAAACTGCGTCATAACACGCAGTTGTAACCGGAGCAGCACTTGCTCATAAAACAGTTTCATCGTGACAGTCGTGAGCAGAGGAAGGCAAAGACTAATTAAGCACTGAAAACAAACAAACAACTGGAACATTGACTTCAACAACTGTTCTTTTTTCAGACATCAGATATCAGCAGTCAAAAGCTAGGAGCCACTCTTGAGCTTTTGAAAGAACGAAAGATGAAGATTCAGACTCTGAGACCCCATTACTTAAGTTTAACCCACAACTGTGGAAGCAGCTCGCCAGAGAAAGCAAGAGAGAGAATGAAGAGTGCGCCTCCACACTACTGTAGGTTGTAGCCATGGTGATGAGAGACGTAAGTATGATTCAAAGAGGACCAGTAGTCATGCACAGGCTTATGTAAAACTCAAGCCCCTCAGTATGACTGCGTGTTGAAAGCTGCTCTTTCATATAAGCATATAAGTGTGCATGTGTGATTCATTAACATATGAGCAGCAGTCAAATATCGAACACACTTTGTGCCTTGGATACACCCAGCACCCCTCATTCTTTCTCTCCTTTTCTCCAAGACCCTTTTTTCACTTCTAGTCTTAGCTTTCCCTTTCTTCTTCTCTCTCAACTGTCTTCTCTGCCTCCCCCTTGTTACGCTCTTAATACTGGTTGAAGGCTTGAGTGCTAATGCTGTAAATGTCAGTGCTTTAAAGGCTCTCCACACGTCAGTTTGTTTTTTCAAAGCGCAACAACTGAGTTTCATCTGCGAACGCGCCTGTCAGTGGGATGTTTGTGTTTCTTCTTTCCCAGTTCTCGCTGCTGCAGCAAACATGCTGCTCCACAACAACACCCCTAACAACTCAAATCCGGAATGCTGCCTTCCTAACCCATCAATTTATAATCTCTGTATTTACAAAAAAAAAAAAAAGAAGCTTGACCAGTCAGTGCAGAGGGTGTATTTAAGGAAGCACTCTTCCTCTGCCTACTAATAGAATCGCTGCTGGAGAGTCACTCTTGAATTAGCTTGGCAGGGCAGAGTGGAAAAGCCTCGTGGGGCGTCGCTTGGTCCATATGTTCAGGAGCATTCGTAGATGCACTGCACTTCACATTTGTCAGAGCCTTGCACTGATTTAGGCTTCTGCTCTTCTCGTTAGGCAGATTATACACAGCAATTTTCTTTTGTACTTTCAAATGGTGCTACACAGATTAATGGAGGGAACAGGAAAAGAGACCAAATTAATGACAAAAGCATAAAAAGGTCAAGTATGTTCATGCTATGCATGTGTGTATACATGTATATTATAAATATTCATTTTTAAAAATGCATTTTGCTTCATTTCAATTCTATTTCACTAGTAGGGAAAGTGATTATACAAGATTATCAAATGGATTAACAGTCTTTAGCACTTTTCACCATGAGATAATGGACGGGTAAAAATGACAGATGACCGAGGCTACTGAATACTGAAAACCATCACAAACAAAACCATTTTACTGTTGGTTTTGCTGCCACCATTAAAGTTTCTGGTACTGACGTGAGCAGTGTGTTAGCAGTAAACGCGCTGGTGGAGCCGGTCAGTGTAATCTGTAGTAAATCATCCTCGTAATCTCCCTTTTATCAGCCGGAACTGCCTGGGCTGGACCCATGGCCTGCTCTTCAGAGATTACACCTAAAACCGCTCAGACAAGCAATCCTATTCAAATGATCCTGTCACCAGGTTTACACCAGCCAAAATAAGGAAACTTCAGTCTTTTTGTGTAATACGTTTGGAATATGCTTCCAAACTAAAATTCCAGGACCAAGCGAGCCAGATGGAAAATTGAATGCATATTATTAAAGATACTGGAATATGCAACAATATATGGATAAAAGCAGGCACCAAGTACAATCCAATGGTCCAGTTTAATGGCTAAATATGAGGTCAAAACCACACACACAGGCTTTAGTCCGGAAAACAAGTAAGGGTTAAATGTCCAGAGGTGATCCAAAATGTTATGGGTTAGTCAAAAACCCAAATCCGAGTGATATTCAGTGACTAAGGCTACATCAACATTAATATCCTTTTATTTAAAAAAAACAACCTTCATACACAGCCACATTACTTTGGTCCTTGAAATAGAAAATAATTTGACCTGCTGCAGACCCTGTTTCAGTTTGTAAACACAGCTTTTGCAGTTTTAGGTGGATGCTCAAAACGACATCTTTCCTGACACTGAGCTTGAATGCTAGTATGGATGCAGATCAATTTTGATTAGAAACTGTGTTTTGGTGCAAATATGAATTAGTCCAAGGTTGGACAGCTAGTGGCAGAGCGCACTTGTAGGCCACGAGAGCAAAAGGTGACAACTGACAGACGTGTGTCAGCGGGAAAACAAAGCAAACAACACAGGCCAGAAGGATAAAATAACATCTTTAAAGTTTAAGAGTCGGAGCAGCGTCCTCCTGAAAGGTTAGTAAACCTCTGACAGCAAAGACCTTAAACAAAAACCACACAAAACCACGTAAACCACCAACAGTCGACACTATTACACAACCTACCAAAATTACAACTGCTTCATACGCTTATAATTGCAACAATTTGAATGAACTTCACAAATTGTTTGCTATAAAGGGTTCTGAGACATAACACATAAATATAACATAAAACAAAACTGATGACTCAATCTGATTGTGTTCATCTTTCAAATGAGAAACATCTCAACTTGATGGAAAGCAGCAAAAACACATGAGCCATTGCTCTTGATGTGGAGACAGAATTACGTGAGAGGAAAATGTGGGTTGGATGGTGACAAATAAAGGTGGAGGAAGGCTGGCAGAGAGGGATGAAGCAAGAGAAAGCAGCTGAACGATGTGGGCAGGTTGAGTGCAATCCTTCAGAGCAGGAAGGAAGCATCACCCTCTCCCTAAAGCCTGAGGAGGGTAGGCAAGACACAAACACCTGTGCAAAAAAAAGGAAAGAAAGCTATGAGTCATTTTAGGATCCACATTTAACAGTTTATGAGTGTGTGCGTGGACGTGACAGTGAGTGAAAGCAGCACAGATAATGAGGATGTGGAAATGCAGCCATGGGCTCTGGCAGTGACATTTTAAATGACATACCAGCTCTGGGTTCAACAAAAGCAAACCTCGCACCAGCCATCGGTTGGAACGGAAGATCCAACCACGGCAGGGATGACGCATACAGAGACTCAAACGTCTTTTCCGGTCCCGGTCCGAACTGGGAGACGTTTTGTTGCTGATGAGCTGAAAATAGTCATTTGGGGTCTCGAAGCTCCACAAAAGATAAATTGCATTACATTTTCTTTTTACTGCTTTACCCAAATGTTTTGTCAAATTTTATAACACTAAATACCCCCGACCCCCGTTTGTTGTACTCAAGAAGTATCATTAAAGAGAAATCCCAGATGGAGGCTTTCTTGTGCTGAAGAAGATAAAACCCTGAAGTATCTTTTCAGGGATTAAGAGCGGAGGTCCTGTTGACATATGTGAGCAGGCACATTTATATATTGAGTTAGGACTTAGTGGGTCCACAACCCGGAAAGCCATTTAACATAATTTACTGCTGTTTTTTCTCAAACACTCAAAGACTTAACTTCTTAATCTGGAGATTATATATATAAAAGCTCCACCCCCCACACAAGTTTGTTCTTGCTGGAAATTACAGGTAACAAACATTGGTAAACGTGTCATTAGTACCAGATTTTTACAATTTAATTTTTTTTACATAAGTTTACTAAATTTCACAAGTCCAAAGTGATTCTTAAAAATCAGTGACAAGGCTTTAATTTGCTATCATAGGTATCAAGCTGATCTCATGCTGTCACAACCCTCTTAAGGATTTGGGACCGCCTCTTTGAACGTCATCATTCTGACCCTTAGCTCTCATTACAGAGTTTGACGTTCAGGTCAACATAAAATGTCATCTTTTTTCTCTGTTAATGTCTTTGTTACTGCTTTAACCACATTTTTCAGATTCCTATCTTATTGGAAGGCGCAATGCAGCCAAAAGCCAACCCCCCCGTATTGTCTGATGCTTTCCACGGGAATCTTAAAGCAGTTCATTTATCCAAAGATTGTCAGAGTTAATGAAAATGTTGAAGAAGTAATGGCTTTTTAGTTGATTAGATCTGTATCATTAAATAAATTACCAGAGTTAAACTGCTATATTTCTATGTCATAACATTGGCTCCTATGACACAACTGCAGCTTGAGACAGGTCCTTTACGACAAAGGAATCCTTTGAAACAAAATTAAGATCCTATAAACACAATTTAGAAAAAGGAGCAGCAGTTTAGATCATCAGGTTATTGCCTCATAGTTATTCTTAGTGGTTTCACTCTGTTCTCATCACTCAGTACTGAATGCAAATACAGTGTTATTATAACATTGAAACTGTAATAAACTGGAGTCATCATAAAAGAAGATCAGTGTTGTCAGTAGGATCACAAGGAACAGGGTGAAGTGTCCCTGGTTATGTAAGCAGGATCATGGCCAGCGCTGAAACAGCGGTGGAGGGTGGATGTGGTGAAGAGAGGAGTTTGATATTAACCAAAGGTGGCAAAATGAATGTAGAGTTTGAGGACCTGTTAAGGAGAAGAAATAGAAACCTAAAGAGAAACAGATATAGTTAAGGAAAAAGGTGCGAGGCCAAGAAAAAGGGAAGGAAAGTACGTGTGAGACAAAGAGTCGGAGAAGACGGCACATATGTGAAAGAGAACCAGAGAGCGAAAAAGTGTGATACAGAGGGAGTATGGAGGAGGTTGAAGCTGTGGTTGTGTGTACGTGTGGGTGTGTATGTGTGTGCGCTCGTGAACGATGGCCCGTCTCAGCAGCAAAGGAAAGCTGTGATTTAATCCTTGCTTTAAAACATCTGCCGATTCACAACGGCATTTTCCCACTTCCCTCCTGGGTACCACATGTTAGGGGCATGTACAACGGCCAGTGCACGACCCTAACGTTTTTCAGTGTGTAGAGAAAATACATCCACCCAGCTATCAACACTCAAATCTACTGAACTGCAAACGGGAAAGAGGAAGGTGGGTAGAGGAAGACTTGTATCCATACAGTGGCCTGAAACACTGGATGCCTCTCGTATTCGCCCTGGGAGTGCCCTGTCTGCTCTTCTGGCATTCAAACCGCCGCTCATTTCATACCTCTCCATCTAAATATAGAACATGGACTTGTTGAAAGAATGACCAGGTCCTTCAAAGTCATTAGACACCATTATCAGAATCCTTCATGGCCCTGTGCTCAGCGTGCAGCTGTGTTGAAGGAACTCTTATACTCACTAGCTGGATGCAAATTGTTGCTGTAGGAAGCTATGATATGAGCACTATGGTGCAATAACAAATGTGTAGGTTTTTTATTAACTACCATTGCTAAACATTCATTTTCAAGAGCCTTTAAACCATCATATTTTGAGTATGGTGTTTTTGTGCAGTCTGTAAAGTACATTTACAGCAGGTTTTGGTGAGGAAGAACGGCCTGCCGGCTGACTACATTTTAAGCCACGCAGCTTGAGCACAAGTCTCCTTTTGGAGTGAAACTCTTTCACAGAAGGTCAACAGAATCTTAACAAGCTGAATTCACAATAAGATTATCACTGCTCCAGTGATTCCATTATCATTGCATCCTCTGTGTGTCCTTTCTTACCTCGGCATGAACTTCAGATGAGCATTAAAGCTTGACTGAGCCTGGATGAGGCCAGTCTTTGGATGAATTTCCATATGTTTCCTCATGTCAGGGCACACCTCAAACGTCAGTTTCAAAGCCGTGCTTGCTCTGTAATGTGAGAGGAATAGTTTCATTTAACACAAGGCTAAACACACAAAGTGTGTTTGTGCATAAACGAGGCAATCGAGGAAAATGTAGTGATACAGGAAAGACTATAGAAGAGAAGTGAAAAGGCAAACTTGGTTTTAAAAGTGCCGACTGACATTCCATGTGAACTGGGATGGATCTATGGCAGGGAACGCTTCACTGTCCTGAACTGCAGTGTTCATCTAAGACCAACCTGACAAGGGAGACACCTGAACTCTGCTCTGTTGTAGGTCATTTCCTGCAAAATATACTTTTTTTTCCTCCCCTATAACATAGTAACTTGGGCTTAGTTTATCTTACTATGTAGGATAGATTGAAAATGTTGTCATTTTCTGTTGTAAAGAAGTTGGTCAACATAGAGCAGAGTTTCAGAGTGCTTGACGGGTGCCCACAGCTACAGCAGTGTCTCTGCCCTTTCTTAAAGACGCCCAGGTGGCTGTGCTTGCACACTCCACATGCAGTTCACAGCCCCATGGGACACCAGCCCCTAAATAGCATATGCTCCAGGCAATTGCAGCTGTCATCATAATGCAGCGCTGTCCACTATATATTAGATAATACATTTGTGATATATAAAAATGATCAGCTTTGAGAAAAAATGTCCATTACATACAGCATGTGTGATTAAAAACAACCCCCCCCCCCAAAAAAAAAAAAAACAACAAACAAGGCTGAGGCTGCACGGAGTTGAGGAATAGCTGGCACATTACAAATACTGTAAGCAGAGAGAAACCAAGGACAGAAGGCTTACTGTCAGAAAGAGTAGGCTGTTTGTTTATGTGGCCGTTTTGTGGAGTTTAGGCAGGAATGCTCAACCCCTCAGATGGTGCCAGTGGAGAAGGACTTGAAAGTCCATGCTGAGTGTTTGAAATATGAAAAAGAAACTCTGCCAAGGATGTTCAGAATATTCCAATCATTGGCCAACAAGCAAAAGTAAAAACTAAATTTCTTTAAGCCTCTTAAAAATACTTTCAATTACTAGGAGTGATAATTAAATAACTGGCTCACGGGAGAGATAAACACATTCCATCATGCTTTGTAATGTTCTTTTAAAAATAAAACCTGTCACAAGCTAAAGAGGACTTGTGGGTTATCTCTCTACTCAGAGAAAAAAGTGACACTTTTTGTGATAGCAGCAGCTTATTGTTTTCCCCAAATGCCTGCCAAGTGTTTCTGTGTTCACATTATTGTCTTGGAGGCAGAGTGACACATTGCATGGTTCGCTGGTCCAAGCATTAGCATTTCTTCACTTGAAAAGCTGCAGTTCACACTGACAGTCATCATCATGTTGTCATATGTGCTGGTGTGCCAGTGCACCAGATGGCAGTTGTCACAAATCCCCCACCCCCACATATGCCTCCCTCCCCCTCGTGACGGAGCACACTTGTGCAAATGTTACTGCTCCTGGTGCATCTTTGTTGTGCATCATAATGTATCACATCTATGATCAAAAGGGATTTACCCAAGGTCCAAATAGAAGCATAATGCTTGGTCACTTATATCCTCCTTTTTTTATGAATAGTTATCAGCTCCAGTGCTATTTTTAATTTTTATACTCACACATTTGTCAAAGTATCTAGATGCATTCCTTAGCTCTAAGAATAGTTGGAGAGTTTAATGTTGGGCTGAAAAGTAAGCTGGCCCCGTCAGTTTTAAGGGATTTTCATGAGCTACTATTCTGTGAAAATGCCTGTTTTGGCAGAAACTGAGTATGTGGAGCCGTTTTAGTGTTGCTTTCAGCAGATAAGCCAGCATCCTACATCACCAATCCACGCCACTTTTTAAACTCTATTTCAAGGGTGTTTCATGTATGACACAACAAATAAAATGGAAATATGACATTTTACAGTCATCTTAGTGGGTATGGCTTTCATACAGCAGCTAAAATGAATTTACAGTGTTATCTATTCCACTTTATTTAAAATAACATGTACAGTAAGACTACACATACAGTAATAATACAATGGCAAAAATAAAACAAATATGTGAACCCTTTGGGACTATCTGGGTCTGTCTCTCACAGTGTACCTACGATGGAAATAACAGACATTTCTTTGTGAGTGGGGAAACTTGCACATTTGGCTGTGTATCTAATACTTATTTTCCCCACCGTAACAGATTGTCGAGGTGTTCTTTGGCAAACTTCAAGGACCCAGAGATGTTGTTAAAGAGCAGCAGCTTTCTCCATGGCAACTGTCTGTTCAATGACTTTAGTATGAGTAGTATTAGTAGTCTTTAAGTTTCTATCTACTAGTTGTGGGTTCTTCTTCCTCAACTCAGGAGGGTTCTGTGCTGCTCTTGTGGAGTTATCTTGGTCACCTGCTTCTAGGAAGAGACGCCACCGTACTAAACTGTCTCCCGTTGGGCATGTATTAGTTCAGTACTGGAATGACGGATACTCAAATGACTCTTTCCAGCCTCACACTAATCCTTTACTCTTCATCATATGTCTTTAGAGGTCTCCTCCTTTCAGGGCCAATGTTCACATAAGGTGAGCCTTATGAACAGCAAACCTTGTGTCTATCACCAAAGGAGCTCTAAAGTGCACCTCTAAGGTCACTTTTTGTTAATTGGACTCCAGGTGTGCAAACTAGTGATTCCAATTAAATTTTGTTGAGTGGATTAGATTATGGGTTTGTTTAATTTCCACCAACACTGTCAATGTTTGAGTGTTATCAGATTACGTACATTGAGCTTGTCTATTATTTTGACTTGAATGAAAATCAAACCACACTTTATGGCAAATTAATGTAGGAAAGAAATGAACTCCAAGGAATTCACATACTTTTTATATCACAGTGTTCAGGCTTTCATGTTGTAAAGATCCTATGAAGTCTTGCTTGACTCATCTTTTTATGTGTTTTACTAGTCATTAAAGAATAATAATAGCTCATCATTAGCTGCTGAAGCTCTTGGCATTGCCAAAACAGAGCTTTGTGTGAAAAAGTGCTGACACCGTGTGGGGGTTCACTACCTCATTTTGCATTACTTTTGTCTCCTACACTCTTCAGTCTCCTACACACATCTACCAAATGTGCATTAGACAGTTTCCAGATTTTTAAAAATATTGTCATTATGACATAACTGATTAAGGAACTGGCATGTTTACTGCATGTGTGTTTCACAGGCCACTGAAAAACAGCGACAAGGTTGTGCTGTCTGCTTGAACAATGACCATTCAACGTTATTCTTTAACAATTTGAACAATGCATACAGTGAATTTGTTGTTTGCAGTTTTGACGTCAATATTTACTTCAGCTTTAAAGGACTATAAAATAGGTTTATTAAGTAATGTTTGTGTTTAATTTCTCATATTATATTAACTGAAAGAACACCACAGTGTGGTAAGTAGTCTTAACATGTTAAAAAGATTTTTGAAGTCTGAGGTTTTGGGACGCACCTGCTTTGGACCATGATCCTTTCTTGATAAAAGTGGTCAAACATGCAGATTTTCAGGTCAATGGTTGGCTGAACGATCCATACAGGAATGCTGACTGTCACAGCCTTCACTTTGATGGGTATCTGTTTGAATCAGTCCAAAACAAAAGGTAGACTTAAAAAGTATGAGTGCTAAATAAAAAAAAATCCTGTCTATTGCTCCGTTAACGCTGTTTTAAAGTTATAAGCTTATATTGTCTTTAACTTGTGACACGAGCAATATTACCAACATATCTTACTGGTTTAGTGTTTATGTCAGAGAATTTGATGTAGAAATCCAGTCTGGTCTCTCCAGGAATGGTTGGAGTGAATAAAATGTCAAGTTTGATGCTCTGAAATGGTCCAATCTCTCCCTCTCTTACCTGAGAAACATAAAAATAATGAAAAATTAAATCAAAAATAGTTTTTACACAGGAAAGCTGTAGTACAAGCTCCTATTAAAAAGCGGTCTGGTCCTCTGTAAACCATCAATGTGTTGAAAGCAAAATAGGAAGTATGTCACTGATTGGTGAATGATCTAAGACACCAGGCTTCAACCGCTCGATGTGTTTGCATCAGTCAGAATGCAACAATCCAGCCTGCAGACACGTGTAGCACACACGGTCACGAGTTGATGCAGCATTAGTCCCCCAGTAGAGAGACGTAATGAAGCCTGAACGACTTTTCAACAGTTTCACATGAGCCACGAGGCACAACAGCATCATTGCTAAAAACGACACTGAGAAGCTGAGTCAAAGGCAGCATCCACACAATGCCATCTTTGCACCAGACTTCACTGCTATAGGAATATAAACGATACATATGCTTTTACTTTTTAAGCTTTACTTTGAAGATGCTTTTTTGTAAGAGGGTGATGCATGTAGGCAACAATGTGTCAACAAAGTCCTTCCCTTGAAAACAGACAATGACAAATTTACATCGACAATTTCAAATCATCTTTAAGGATGCAGTAAATGTAATATCACTACTGTAAATCTGAAAATAGCCAAGCTAATAGATATAGAGAGCTTTTTAAGCATTATTCAATACTTACATGTCCTAGCCTAATGTCACTGGAGTCTGAAGGGTCTATCTGGGTCTCCACATATGAGGACAGAAGATCCTCAGAGATTCCTTCTGGACCTTTTGGTGCACAAAACAATGAAGATGAGATGAGATGAGACTTTACTGATCCCACAAGGGGGAAATGTGTGTGTGTTATCACAGCTCAAGTACAAAAACAGAAGCGTAAGCAAAAAAAAAAAATAAAAAAAATAATAATATAAGAGGAAAGGAGGAAATTACACAGCACAAAACCTGAACACAAAAGCTTGCATATAATGGCATAACAAACACAATTTGGCACCTTGGCAATAAGCAGCTTTTTTCTTATTGCATTCATATACCTATTGGCACTGTGATTATATTGACAGTGCTGTTGAAAAATGAGCAATGAATGAGCAGACACACAATTAAAATCCCAACTGTTAGTCCCTAAAAAAAAAAAAACCCTTCTTACTCCTCTGGGGAATAATTTGGCTATCAGATGTGTGATCTAAAAACATGACATAAAATATGTACTATTGTCAGCTTCAGATCAAAAAGCAACATCAACTGGCTAAAACTGTTCAACATCAGAGGGCCTTGTCCTAGAATAGGTATTAAAATGAAAAAAGAAATAGTGACAAAGCCATGCAAAAATGTCCAAAGCCAGCAGAACAGTGGCAAAAGACAGAAGAGCTTATCAAAGCATCAGCAGTGGAATGTGCTGAAGGCAGCGATGAAGACTTCAGATGTGAGAGAACCTTGACGAGGGAAAGCGCCCTTGTTACCAGCTACAAGAGCAAGGTGAACCCTTCAATTTCTGTGTGTACTCTTTAATTTATTTGTTCTGACAAGGACCCAGTGTCCTCACAAGAATAGACTGATGACAAGATAATGTCAGTCCTCTCTTCCTGCAGTTTTTAGGAAAACCAGCTCAACAAAATCATTATCTGGGCCAAGATTTGGTATTTAACCACAGCAGCTTTGACCTACCTGATAATATGCTGCTGAGGCTCTGCAGGTCTAGTTTTCAACATGTAAACCATCCTGTTACAGCAGGTTAGTATGTTGGCAAGGCGAACTAGGATGTCAGTAGTTGTTAAGGTCATAAAAGAACAGGACAAGTAATAACGTATACCTCATAGAGACACAAGGCCACTTTCTTTCATAAGACATTTAGCAATTTATCTTTCACTCATTGATAAATGTGGTCTTGAGTGGTGGTGCTAAAGGTAATGTCTACACCTACCCACACACACACATATACACACACACACACACAAACACACACACACACACACACACACACACACACACGCACATCTATATATGTGTAGAAAAAGTCAGTAGCCGCTGTGAAAAGACAGCATGAAGAGTGTGTGAACATTTCCAACAGGTCTCTGTTTGAGTCCCTTCTGAACTTTTGGAGCGGCTGAAATCGTTGTCCTTGTATATATAGTGTGCAGCTTTTTTACCAGGCTTCTCCTGCTGTGACGCCTCAGAGAGCTCCTGGCTCTGTTGCCTTGGCTGGACTTCTGCAGCATTCCCGGAAGCAAAGTTCCTCTGGCTTTTACATGATGTGTTTTCACTGCATTTTTCCTGTAAGCAAAACACACACAATTACACACTTCAGTTCATCCTTATATCTTATGTCTATTGTTCTTTCTTTCTTTTGTGTACATTTTAAATCTTTTTTTGTATTTACATTTGAACCACTGATTTGATCTATTGTTCTTTTTTCTTCTTTCTTTTGTTTACATTTTAAATCATGCTTTTTATTTATGTGATGTTTTATTGTCTCTGTAAAGCCCTTTGAATAAACTTGCCTTGCTTTATATTTTGTAGTTTACAAGAGAATCCTTATAACTTTTGGGGACTGCATTGAAGTACAAAAATATAATACTTTTTAAACCTTTTAAACATTAATTACTTTTACCAGTCAGTCAAGGTTGTGCAGAAAAATTGCATGAGAGCATACAGTATATAATAAACAATATGCAAAAAGATTAAATGTAACGATTTAATAAATGAAAAGTTTAATTTTACTGCTTTAATCAAATTAATCAGCAGCTCTTTAGTTTCATATTGATGTCCTACCAGACTTATACTGGCAGAGGTTGGGGATGGCAGCTGAACGTGGCTAGTCTCTGGACTGAGACACTCAGAGGTATCCAGGCTGAAAAAGGTGGCCAGTGCTCCCTTGTTGCTCAAGGTGACAGTCCGTGAAATAGTCTGGCCCACGATGTGCGAACCGAAGTCTATGAACTGGCTGTCAACCTCCAGCTAGAGAAGAGAGAGGATAAATTCACATGCACAAGTTAGGAAGCAGAGAAAAGGTGCCAGCTGATGCACATGCTTTTACATACAGCACATGAATCCATAAACTGATTAATAAAACACAGCATAATTAGACTGTTATATGGAGGTGGCTAAGCATTTGCTTATCTGAGGTAGAAATAATTAAAAAGATGAAGTGTGACTCATGAGGGTTTTCATTTGACAATAACCCTTTGTTTTTATGGACATGTAGAATATTATCTACCAGGATGACCTAACAAGAAAACTACCTACATAGACAGAAAAAGACCAAAAATATCAAGCAAATTACACTGGCTGTAATAAGTCATGTTCAGTCATTTTCTGGGTGTTGTGGAGATGGATACTCACTCTGCACGTCTTTATAGTGCAGCGTACAGGCACTGAGAAGTAACCTGAAGGTGATGCAAAATGGATCTCTCCTTCCAAGTTCTCATTGATCTGCAGAGATCAGGAAATGCGAGGCTGAAGAAATTTGACTCAAAAACACTGAGCAACAAATAATGTGTTATGTGTAATGTGTCACTGGACTCATGTCACTTTTTGGTGGTTACAGTTGAGTAAGTTTACACTGTTATGAAGTGAGCGCCACTGATTGTCTGTTTGAAAATGTTCATTGGTGGATGTCATAATGGTATATGTTTAAGCAATAATAGCTTATCAGAGAACTTTTATTTTTTTGTGCACACTTAATGCATGTACACACAAAGACAATATATTTGAAGAATACTGTCCAGTAATGATGCGGGTATTTTATTGTTTCTTAAAACTGCTACCACCACTATTGCTGATTATACTTAAAGACCATTGAACTGACTCATCTGAGTCTTGGGTCTCAAGCTATTAAAACCTGTTCCAACATAATGAAATACCTGTTCTCATGTTTGGAGGACGCCTCGGGTTTTTATACGTTAAATAACCTGTAGATGTCTGAGAGTCGTTGTGACACTACTAACCATTGGCCGGAAAATAGCCTGCACATTAAAAGACATTCCAGTGGACAAGGAACCAGGAGGATCAAAGCTGAAACACAAATCACAGTAGGGTATGAACATCTGCAGTTCTTGCAATTACTACGGTAACCATAAATATATTTACATATAAGAATTTACAATTGGAGCACTGTCCTAATATTTCATGATATGGTATAACACCTTTGTACTGTAATACCTGAGTTTGCAATATTTAATTGTCCGCTGTGTTTTTGTGTGCATGTTTAAAAAAGTGCTAGATGACAAAAAAAAATGTAATTTTACACTGTAAGTGACATAACCATACCAAAATAAATAAATTTAGCTTGTATTTATTTATGCATGCCAGAAACAACAAAGAGCAAATAAAAAAAAAATAGGCAGTTTTTCCTATTAAAGCTCTGCCACGTGAAAAAAAAGGGTAAGGAATTATTTTACATTTAATTCTCATTCTATCACACAATATCTCACACAAAAAAAAAACTTTATTCCTAGATGAGCAAAGAAGCATGAAAACCGTGACATGTGAGTCCCAAAGCACATGTTTATCCAACCTTAATGCAGCCTTGAGGAGCTTTAACTTCCTACCCTTCCAAAGACAAAAGAGGGCTGATCGATATAAATACAGCAGGCCAGCAGCCAGAGAAGCAGAAAAGATTCTCAAAATACAATAAATGAACAAAAAGTAAAAAAAAATAAAAAAAATCACAATCTTGCTGCTCGCAGTTGTTTGCAAATGAGATGTCCTAAGCTTATGCTTTTGTTTGTAAAGACAAAACCTAAGCGACCAAAATGAGGCCATAGTTTGTCTTTTTTTCAGTTTTATCTAGTTGCTGAAATTCCCTGATGCAGTAGAATTAAAATGATTTTCTGTCTTTTAGAAATAAACTACATATGAGAGACAGACAAATGTATGAAAGACAAGCATTATGTTTTAAAAATGTCCATCAAACCATTTTCAGTCCTCTATGATGAAAAAGTTTCTCTCCAATTTCTAAAAAGGCAAACAATTCTGAATCCATTTTATGCTATGCGCCAGTTTTATTAATTATACTAAACTGTTGGTTACTGCACCATAAGAAGTGATCGCTAAAACCTCCTTTGACAAACGACGAAACAACATCAAAACATTCTGTCCATATTATCATCTCCGTGGATACATTTCCATCAGCACAGTGGGGAAAAGTGGCAGAAGAGTAGGCTTGGTTTGAGCCGGTTATTTGAAGTTGTTGGTCCAGGTGTCAGGTGACAAAGTTGGGGCAGGCTGGCTGAAGCTGGCGAGCAGTTCACCGCTGTGATCTGGAGGTATATCAAAGAATTTCACCTGCTAGGGTAAATCTGGTGGTAATTTGAAAAGTCACGTTGTTCTTTCATCAGATTTTTCTCTTTTCTTTTGGCAAAATTCGTTATCGCTTCTATTGTTTTTCCGAGCTTCAAGACAGGTGGCATACAAAGACATGTGATGGAAAATAGAGCAGTTCACTTGGGATTAAATGCTGAGTGAGGCAGTGTTTGAAAAAGCCTGCCACAGCCCTATATAAACTGCTGCAAATTAGGCCATTCACAGTACGTCCTTTGCAGGGGACTGAAATGATAAGGCTGAAATTGTGGTTGCACAATATCCCTGACTATACTGTTTTAAATTATATATACACAGCACTGCTCACTGGCTTCTCTTACAATAAATCAATGAGCCCTCTGCACATAACTCAGCTCAGAACTTAAACACTCATTTTGAACCACATTTGAAAGCAATCTCCATAGAAACATCAAAACTCTGGCTGATGTTTATGAAGTTTGCTGGAATACTCTTACTACTGCAAACAGCTCAAATTCATGAAGGAAATGACATTCTCTTTACAGAATATCTATATCTTTATGCACGTTTGCAGTTTGAGGAAAAGACTGAAGTCACAACTAAGGAATAATCTCTGCAAACCCTAAAGACTACTTTACCCCTATGTTGTTCTGTGGAAAGATTCTGGTTTTTAGTTTATATAAAACCAGACTGTGGCTACTCAACACATGTCTACATGGATTGCTGAAATAAACATATACCGAGTTAAACTACAGCTCTGGATGATGCAACTACGAAATAATATTGATAAAACAGCAGACGCTGTTAATTATTTAGCTTTCTGATGCCAGCAATAAAGTAAAACTGTCAGATTTTAGCTCCATAAGATTAAGAAAACACTCTTTAATTGTAAAAAATGTATTTAAATGCATCGCTAGACTTTTTGTGTTACATCTGAGGCTGCAGTGCTGCTAGTAATCAGTGTCACTGTCCGGTAACTAAAGCTGAAGGATCGAGAGACCGCAAGAGCTAGATGATACTAGCGCTTAAATAATTTAATATTCTTTCAAATGAAACCGAATCTGATATTTCAAAAGTGAATTTCAAAAAATCATTTGTGCTACTTTAGTTTGAACCATATAGAAACAAAAAACATAATGGTACCGTCTCTGCATTTGTCTGCTATATTCAAGCTCAGGAAAGTAGTTCAGGCTTTGTTTCAGTCTGGGTCAGACAGTTCTAACTTACGGAGGTTTCTGTAAGAATGCATCATAATTACAGCTGAACTAAGAAAGTTTCATTTCTTTTAAATAATTCTCTCAGCAAACTTGCTCAATGGAGCCAATTAAAGAAGAAAAAAAAAAACCAAAAACCGTCAGACTGAGTTTTGTTGTCATGCCTTCTACATCTTCTACACATCGGAGCTCGGGACTACACACATCACAGAAGGGTCTTCCTCTCAGTCGAGATGTGCTAAGAAGTGCCACTAATCACAGCGTCTCTATACAACAGCTTTCTACCAGGTCTGGCATGGTTTTTGATTCATTAGTGAAAAGATACAGCAGAGCCCACTCTGGCATAAGTGCACCTACGCTGGGCGGGGGGAGGAGAGCCATTTTTAGAAATTCAGGGGGCGTTTAGGGAACCATGGGCTGGTGTAAAAAAGCCCAGTGTGTTCCCAGTTCAAGTTTCTCTCTCCTGCTGTGCTCATGTTTTTCAGCTGGGTGAGCCATAACGACTTGTTGTCATGATTGATCTGGGTATAGCAGGTTCATATTTGTGAGTAACCAACATTTTACATACAAAAGAAAGTGAAAAGAAGAAGGTGGATTTAAAGATTTACAACAATTGAATCTGTTTGTCAGCACATATCAACATAATTCTGGTCTTAAATCTTATATTCCTGTAGTTTTCTCCACCATTTGTAATGGTGCTGACGTATAAGCAGTTATTGTTTTTTTTTTAGAGCGACAGTAGCTGTATACATGCAGTTTCCAGAAATACCATGTTATTACATGAAAGAAAATTATTAAAAGAGAATCCAGCTCACATGATTGCAAGCTATGTCTTTGTTGCCAAAGCTTGGAACAATCAGTATTTTAAGATCCCTAAAGATCTCTTATTTACCACTCCGGGACGATGTTCAGTCAGTTTGTAAACCAAATTTCAGATATTACATAAATCTACAGTATGTTATGTAAAAGCGGAGTATTCTGACCTAAAAAAAAAAAACAACAACAAAAAAAAACAACCTTAAAGAAAAATGTAATTTGTGCAACAGCACAAAATTGTGTAGTGCATACCAGGCACAAGAGTTTGTTGAGATAGCTGCTTTACATCTTATGTTGCCTGACATTTTTCCTTTTAACTATAAATTTTGTTTACTTGGATTTGACATCATCCACTCTTCACACTGACTTACACGTAACGCCGTTCTGGCTGTCTCCTAATATAGCCGCTCGAGTCACTTTGTACTTACTCATTATTACCACAAGATGGAAAAGCCTTGTTCTATGGTCAACATTTAAATATTTATTAGGTAGACCTCGTATATGACCTGAGTCTACTGTAAAGTAACAAAAAACACAAAAATGGCGTCGTTTACATTTTATCTTAAACATTTGTATTTCTACTACTTTGCACCTGCTTGGAATAATTTTTACCCAGATAAGTAATTAAGCAGACTAACTGCCATACAGGTTATTCATATATCTTTAAGGTTCATTCAAATTGAACAAGCTGTATTTGATTCAAATGCCCCGGCTTCAGGCGATGGACATTCAGCATGATGGTTAGCCACCACCAGCCACTGTAGTTATGTCAGAAAAACTAATACTATGTGAAAGAAACTTCGGAAGGGGCTCAACTCAAAAAGGTGGGTGCTATGCATAATTACCTAACCCACCAAGTTATGATGACTGAAAGAAGGTAAATGAGTAAATAATGAATCAAGTGACAAACAGATGATGCAGAACAAATGCAAGGTTTTTTTTTTATTGTGTATCTTGTTATGATGACCTAATGTATTGTAGAAAACGAAATGCATGTCCTACATCTTGATTTTGTCTTTATCTATTTGACCATTTAACTCAATTCCTTTTCAGAGGCATAAATGTGTATACATACATGATAAAAACATGTAGCGAAATTAGAAATATGAGATAACTGACTACTTCATTAACATGAAAGGGAGTTATAACAGCACAATAGATTATAACCTAATTTATTTACTAAAGTTCTATCTTATCTTATCTTATAAAATACAGTGAGCAACAACATGCCTGCATTCACCCATTTACTACAGAAGTGCCTTTTGCTACATGTGAGTTAGGAATAGAGGACTAGAAGGTGATATGTTCAGACAAGTGGTCCTGCATCAAGGCTCAAGAACAGCATCAGTAGTTTCTAGCTGACTCTTCACTCACTCAAGCAGAAAGAGGACTAGAGAGAGAACAAAAACAACAACATCCAAGTCATAGGAGAGCTGATGTGAAAGTGATACACAGTGAGTGACCTGGAGAACAATGCATCTCTGCTCGGCCTGTGGGCTGCTGGCAGGCTCAGAGTGCAGATAGAGGAGACATCGACTGACTCATTTAGGTGAGACTCATAACAGGAGTTGTGTGCACCGTGATCCAAGCTGGCATCCATATGTGGGAGGAAAGGCTTGGCTTTCATGCACACTACATCATCTTAGAAAATGACAAACTGTGGTTGTGCCTCTAACTGTGGATACATCAGCATATGTTTCTATATTATAACTGAACATGTTCAACATGTAACAAGCTCATTGGACCTCTATTATATTATTAACTTACATAACTCTTCTTCTGTCGTTGATATACATGCAAATAATTTTTTTAAACCAAATTTTTGGTACATTACAAGTTATTCACAAATACTTTAATATTGCAACCTCAATCATAAAGCAGCACCACTAAACAATTGTGGTTAAGTCTGAGTTTTCATATGGGTGTCTTTCATTTCTATAAGACAAATATTTTAAGAATACATTTGTTTAAATTTGTCTATACTGAGGACTACATTTTTCTGTAAGACAACCATTTGCATATATTTGGGTTCTAGAGTGCTACTTCATGCCATCAAGTGTTTCTTTACCTCCACAGAGTTTCACAGACTAATTACTTGAGTGAAAACTAATTGGAGTCAGTGGTTTGCACACTTAAAGTCAACCTAAAATGAGTCCAAAGAGCTACATTAATTGACAAAAGACACTCAAATACTTAAAGTAGAGGTGCACCAATTGCATTTTTCTTTGCTGATTCCAATTTCCAATTTTTCTGGGGTGTGATCTGGCAATCGATTTTGGCTGACAACTGCATGCATTAATTTAGTCAAGAACGGTAAGTTGGTTAGTTTTGGATTAAGCTGGTTGTCTGGAAATTCTTTTGTTTTTTGTTACGTCACACAATGATTTTTTTTGCCTTGTAGGCTGTAGAAATTATTTTCTTTAAGTTATTTATAAGTAATACATTATTTTTTCACAAAGCCTTCTCTACTTGCTCTGGAAAACCTCCCCAACATAGTTCCCAGTGACTGAACTGTCATCATGTGCTTACTGATGCCGAAATTAAAAAATTGGAATCAAATGCTGATGTTTAAAAAACAAATAAAACATTTCAAGGCTGTGCATATGACACGTACTGAGTAAAAAAAAACCAATTACAACCCAGTACAGTCTGATTTCAGCAACAAATATTGACCGATTAGACAAAAACTAGCCGATTCTGACACCAGCCGGTCAACTGGCGCAGCTCTAAGTTTTAAATTTGGTATTCATAAGAAACTGAGACATTAGCTGATGTAAATAATACCTTGAAAAATATAGATTTCCGAAAACATACACTCACTCAAGATTAGTTAATGTCCATAAGGTTGGAAAGGGGTCTCAAAGTGTTCAGCCAACTAGTAGTCCACAGTTACAAAACCTGTCTATAAATGTGTATGTTTTTGTAGCATTTGTCTATGACTGAATTCTAGATTTGATTTTTTTTTTTTTTTACTGTTTTTGAACATAGAAAAAATAGGGTTTTGAGTTTCATTTGTCGTTTTACTTGGTACTTTAGTTTTGAGCTTGTGTTTGACTTGTGTCCTGTTTTATTTTGAAAGTCTGTGTTTCGTTTGACTTCCCTGGCTCCCATCTGTCCTGATTGTTTGCACCTGTGTCTAGTCAGCCCCAGTCTGTATATATTATCTGGTCTTTCCGTCCTTTTCTGCTGCTCTGTACTGTGTACTCTCCTCCCTGCTCAAGTTCTGTTCACATCATGTATTTGTGGTCCACTGACAGACTTGTGGGCTAACATACAGTGTTGGAATTATAATTTTATATTGTAAAGAGAAAAATCTTACTTGATAGAGATGAAATTCTTCAACTGAGCTGAAACCCTGACGAACTTGCAGTGGTTGACTGTGTAGCTGATGTTTGTCAGGACCATTTTTTTCTTATATATTTTACCAACTTCAAAGTCCTAAACAGGCAAAATAAAAAACAACAGCATGAGTAACAAGAATAAAATTTGTGGCATTTTTATGGGACTGTCTGTTATACTGTAACTTTTGCTTTATTTGTGTTTTTTTCCATTTTTTAATTTTGCTATTAAAAAGAAAAAGAAAAAAACACAGGAATACCTCAAAGAAGATGACATCTGGTTTACTGATGAACGAAGGCCCTTTCAACTCTTTTCCAAGAACTTTCTTAACAGTACTGCTGAGCTTTCTGACGGCTATCGATGGTTCTTCTCTCTCTACTTCTGTTTCTAGTGGCGTAGTCTTCTCACTGACAAGCTTCTATAACCACAAAATGAAACACTTTCATGTAAAACACAGAGAAGAGCAAAACAGAAGTAGGAAATTAAATTATCCACTATATAGGACCATGTAATCAAACAATCCATAATAAATAATTTCAAAAATGATCAAAACTTGTTTCTTGCTTTTTCATAAAGTAAACTAATGCTTTTGAATTGGTTTGATGTAAGATAAAAATATTACTAAACACGTCTTAAATCATATTGTGCCTGGTCAGCTACGAGCAAACATGTGATTTAAACCTTTAAGAGACATTTGTAATGTATATTAAAAAAGGATATTGATGAAATGATGTCATTTAGGGCAGCCCTGTGGCTTGCTGGTTATTGTTCGAGGGTTCCTGGTGGGATCCCTGCAGGGCCTTCACTGTCAGGTTCTCATGGTTTCACCATGCTAGTATGAGAGTTCTCCAGGTATTTTCACTCCCTCCCATACTCCAAAACCACGTACGTCAGGTTTATTGGTGATTCTAAAAATGCCCACAGAAGTGTGTGTGTGTGTGTGTGTGTGTGTGTGTGTGTGTGTGCTTGTCTATAAGTGGACCTGTAATGGACTGGCAACATGTCCAGGGTGTACCCCGGCCTTTCACTGTGCTCCTGCAGATCTCTATGACCCTAACTAGTAATAAGTTGGTATACATAATGGATGGATTTTAAAATATTTTAATTATCTACATGCAAAACTGCTTGGTTCAGTCAACTGCTTTATTCTGCATTGCATTTTCCTTTTTTTCTTTTTTCTTACATGGTATTTTATGCAGTGTTTTTTTTTTTTTTTTTGGTACTTTAACACAAAGTGAAGTGCTGAGGTTTAATTATTTTTTTCCTTCCTTATGAATAAGCTCATTAGCTTTGTTGCAGCACTGCTCATCATTTGTACTCGGCCGTAGCCTTTGGTGGGGCCATCAGTCTGATCTGTAGTTATACGGAGAGATCACTTCCACTTGACTTGTCACTTGCTCAGATCTGAGCTGTAACACTGCGCTAACACTGAGGCCTCAAAGACACCAACACAATGAGAAGTGATGCCTGTCTCCCCACATTTCAACTATGCAGGGCTGCTGGATGAGGCACGGAGCCTCACATCCATAGCCGTGAGCTAATGAAGTAAACAGTTTGACAGAGAGGGTGCCAATTAATTTATTTTGACTTTGTCATTTATACATTAGTAAACTACTCATTTCAGAACTCATCAATAACAAATTCTTATGTTTTAAACCAATACATTTCTACACAAAAAAGAAAAATTGTACTAGAACTCAAACTTAGGTTGTTGAAGATCCCTGTAATTCTCTTGGCAGTGAAGCTGATTGCTACCAGCTGTGACAGTCTGGCAGGTGTTATTTTCATGTTGTGATTCTGTGTGTGGGGGTGTGTTTGTGTCATCATAGGAAAATGTGCTCTCAGTGACACCTACAGTAGCAGGTTATACTACAAACACGATTTTGAATATGTGGCAGGTGTTGATGTATCTGCTTCAGTCTGTCTATAGATGATAGAGTCCATCAACTCAGTAGCATCCCATGTATGGCAATCATGGATTTTTCTGTGTATATGGTGTGACCTGAAGTAATAATGTGTTAACATTTTCATGACTCCACAGTGATCATCATGTAAACGTTAGGTGGTGTGACTCCATCACAAGCGTCTCTCTAGCTGACTTCCAGACAGACTGCTACTTGATCTTACACATGGCATCTTGTCACCTTCCTTCTTAAACAACTTAAGGTAAAGCCTGGGCATAGCCCTATCAAAAAGTAGGAGGTGTTTTTGTTTTAGTTTTATTTTTTCTAACCCACAACAAAGTGACATTAATATGATATGATTTATGAGTGCTTAAAATTCAGTAGCTTGTATGAAGTAGCCGTTTCTTTTGTGCACCTTGTAGTCTTGGTTCCACAGCCCAGAAAACTCAGGCTCAGCAATGCTGTCAGCAAGACTCTGGTGGTCCACATCTTTCTGGATGGTTTCTTCCATTTCCTCTACGTCCTCAGCATCAGAAGAAGCTGATGAAGAGCTGCTTATGTCACTGATCTTTCTCAAAGTCTGGACAAATGAACAGATATACAAACACAATGGATCAGAAATGGTAAAGATGCACATTCAACAGATGACATCTTAGGTGTTAAGAACTCCTCACAATTGGAGCAGTCCCCTCAACAACTGGTGGTGGAGAAGGATCCAAGTAGTAGAGGAGCTTCTCTGTTTCCCTCCTCAAGGACAGGGACTTGTCAGGGGTCAGTGGTCTGAGAGGCAGGGGCTGGTTATTTTTTCTACTCTTCATCAGCTGTTCCTCCTGATGAATTTTTGCCACAATCTCCATCCTCTTTGACTTTTGGCTCTCCTCAAATTTCCTGGGAAGTGCAAATCAACAACACTGCAATATGCTGAAATGGGGTCATGTATTCCTAAGCACACAGCGAGAGAACACCCACACGTTGCTGCATGGAGTAGGAGTGAAGGACATGCGTGTAGGAGAGGAGAGGAGAGGAGAGTAGAGGAGTGGAAAGGAGGACATACTCTTGTTTTCGTTTTGTCTCCTCTAGTTGTTTCTGCTGGTACATATGTTTGATACTGTTGATGCCCTGGGCCTGCAGAGTTTCTTTCAGTTGTCTTTGTTGTAGTTTTTTCTTCTCAACATTTCCTTTGGCTTTGCTTTGTTGGATCCGTAAACACTCCTTAAATAACAAAACTTGACATTAAACAGTACATTTGAACTATTAGAAATGAATGTACAGGCACACCTTGTTTAAAACCTATAATTAATGTTGAATCCTTTTGGAAATTGGAAGTATTGGAAGTAGAGTAAGAGATGGAAGAACATAACATCAAATGAAAACAGGAATGAAAACATAGCATCAAATGAAAACAATCTTCGTCAAATGTATCTGGTGCATTGTGAAATAATTAACAATACATTGAAGAAGTTATAATCATTAAAAACATGATGAAGTCTATATTGTATTCTATAGGCATTTTTAACAACTGCAAGGTTGAATGTGTGATCAAAATGTGGTTACAGAGTTTTTTGTTTTTTTGTATTCATGTCTCAGAACAAAACAAAAGAGAATGAAAAATCCATAAAGATACTTCTCACTTCTATAAAACAACACTCATAGTGGGATGGTGTTATTATGATGCAGTTCTGTTGCTTACTTGGTTGGCTTCTATGTTGTATTTTAGGGACATAACAGCCTGAATCCTTTTTTCCAATAATTCCCTCTTCTGTTGCTCCTTCTCCATGGCTTGCTGATGTAACCTGGAAAAAAATGACACATTTACAAAACATGGAGGTGTTAAATAATATTATTACTTGTGAGGGAAACTTTCAGGAGTTGATATAAATGTACACCAGAGACATGTTTAAGTGCAACACAACAGGGTCACAAAACATGTGGGTTTATTTGTCAAAAAATAAATGTATTTGTGAAACGAACAATTACTGGAGTTTGCATCTACTTGAAAAGATGCACTATTCACTCTGTTTAAGTTATATTCAGCAACATGGCTGATCATTTTATTTACACTCAAAGAAAGTTAATAACTTGATGTATTACTCTGGCTTATTTGGAGTGTTTTTAATATCCTTGGAATGTCATGACCTTGGTTAAACAAAGCTAAAATCTAATAAAGACCTTAGTTCACCTTCAACCTAATTCTTTTGGAGTGGACCCAAGTCTGTTCTCAGCTTCCCAAAATGCTACTATTGGGAGACACCAGCATACAACCAACAATAAATCAGAATTTAACAGTAAATTATATATTTCTGAAGCAAGCAGGCTGTTGAAATTAACATAGAAGTCTTTGGTCTAGTTTGGAGGAAAAATGAGCAGAATTTGTCAAGCAAACGGTACTGATCAATCATGCTTTGGGCCTAAGATGAACTGGGGACCCTTCACTGAAGAATGGATTCTATTAAATAACAGCAAAGTCTTAAAGCAAACATCCCACTGTCAGTTAAAAAAGCTGAGGATGAAAAGAGGATTTTCTTCAGCCGTATGATGGGTGGGAGGGGATTACTTAGTAATAACTGAGAAACTTTTTGTCCAGGCACTTCTGCTTATTTGAAACTGTGAAAAGATGAAATATGACAATAAGCAATGTAACACTGCTTAAACTCCTAAAGATAAATGTCACCTTCAACTTTATGGCTTTTAGAAATCAGGCAATAGTTCATCATGACTTAAATCATTTTTTTCTGCTTGGATCTGTTTGACTATTCCTTCTTTGCTAAAACCCTGGTGTACAGATCTAAAAGGCCCTTTGAAGTGCAGTCTCTACCCAGCACATAATACACTTTTGCCAGTATGAGTAAATGATCAATAGGACGGGTTGACTCTCAATTGAGTCCTCAGACATAATTCATATCTTTGTTTCACTGTGATACTGTTCATTGCTTTAACAACTATTTACCTTTTAATGGTCTGTTTCAAGTGCCTGGCAGCTATCCTCTGGCTTGTTCGGCTCTCTTCAATTTTTCTCTGACACTCAGCCTCCGCCTTCAGGACGGCTTCCTGTTTGCTTCTGGAGAACGACCACAGACACTTTTATGCATACGATTTCTCTTTTCCTGTGCTTGTTATAGAGGGCTGTGGTAAAATAAATGTTGTAAGTACATATAAGAGAACTATAATGTATTTTCTGACCATAATAAAACGGTACACAAAAGAGCGATGCAATTTAAATTGCAGAAATTGTTTGTCTTACTCCCTAAAATGCTTCATCTTCTGCTGCAAGTTCTGTCTGACTTTTGTCTCCTGCTTCAGCCTTGTTGTTGCCTTCTGAGCTTTAAGGACTTGAAATAGCCGCTCTTCTTCCTGCAACTCCTGTCGGAGCAAGTCGACCTTGCCAAGCTCCACTTCCACCTCACTCAGTTCTAGTCTGGAGATCGAGGACATACATGTAGACAGAACAAAATATATGACTCTGGACAAAAACCTAACACCTACTGATGATGGTATAAACAATGACAGCAATACTGAAATAAATTAACAGTTTACTCCTAATAAATCATTATTTTAAAAAAAAAGCGAATGAAACAGCAACAGAATTTCACAGAGAATCTAAATTATGTAATATTCTTAACGGGTTTAAGAAAGAAGGTTTATAATATTTATTAGTGTGGAGCTGCACAGTATTGACTAACCCAGTTTTCTGACTAAAGAGTGCAGGGGAAAAACACTAGGGGCTACAGCGGTGTTTTTAGATTCAACTGACTGATAAACCCTGTAACTCTAGATTGATTTCTCAAACACCTAAAAACAGAAACATTTTAACAATGACTGGTAATACTATGCACTGTTATATAGGCAATTATTTTATCTTCTGTCTTGACACCATGGATAAACAGTATATATACTGAAAAAGACTGGTCATGTAATAAAGTTGCCTCACATTGGTGAACTCAAAGCTTCACAGTCACAGCACATAGCAAAAAAGGTTTCGGTATGTTTTACATGTTTTTTCTTGATGGCCATGTGAATAGTTTTGTTTGAGACCCTTGTTGTTGCATTGCCTTCAGCATTGAAGCAGTGGTCTAACTGAAGCAAATGAGAGGGGGGCCCTTTTCACACAATACCAATGCTTGTCAAAATAAGACCTTTCTGCCAATCCATCTCCCTCTTGAACTCACTCTTGTTGCCTCAGTTTAGAGTTGATGTGGTCTTCCAGCTCTTCCTCATTCTGCAGCTTTTGACACAACTGCTTATGCTGAGCTTGCAATCGAAACACTGCCACACTGCAGGGTGGGGAGGTACAGCATAACGGTTAGAAAAATATCAGCAAATTCCCATATGTGAAGATACAAATCGTGTTAATTCTGAAGTCACCTGTTGTCTGTCACTTTCTGGTGCTCTATTTCTCTCTCTAAGTTATCCCTCGTCTCCAGTAAACTCTCTATATTTTGACGGCAGAGTTTCAGGTTTTTTCTGCAAGGGAAAAAAAAAAGTAACACCAGAAAAAAAGAAAAAGCTACAGTGATGTTTTGGGAAGATCATGGATTTTTTTTCAAGGCAATTAAATTGGAATGTCTTCATGGTTATCAGGCTGACATGTTTCTTTGTGGCCCCTACAATCAAAGGGAGGTGACGTTTTTAGATGATTAGTTAATCTAGTGAGGGATATTCAAAATGTGGGAGTTGGCACACTCATCCCAAAAGCCCTGAATTGCCTGGTGTTCTCTTTGCAGTCTAAAAATGTGCAAAACAACAATCTGTGACTGGGGCAAAAGACTGACATCAAAAGGAAATCATTGCACATGGTAATATAAGAGCCTCAAATTGGTTAAAAGCCAGGTGTGCTTTGGCTCCATTAGAGTAATGTTCAGTCAGAGTGTACTAAAGCGCCACAGTGACCATTTCAGCTTTGCGCTGAAGTATGATGGTTGTCATTTTTGATGGGGACTGCATCAAGGTTCATCAGGTACTTAATAGCTCACAGTGTTGACAAATAAAAAGAGGGAAGAAAAGTGAGGGAAAAAGACATTACAGAAATGTTTTTTCTTCAGTCGACATTATTTCTGGCAAATTTCAGAATTAATTTAGAGAAATAGTTGGCCCTCTGTGGTGAGCGCGAGAGAAGGAAGAAGAGGGAAAGTGGAATAACTGGGAAAAAAAAGTAATTCGAGGAAGTAAAAACATTCAGCAACAACTTGTAACAAAGACAGATGCATTTCTTCATCTGCACTGTTTCCGTAGAGACAAAAGGCACATGAAATCCTATCTAGGTTAAGTAGTCACTTCAACTCTAGAGGTCTATTACTGCAAGGTCCAGACCTGGCTTCCTGCACGTCATGCTCCTTCTGTTGCCGAAAGCAGTCCAGCTGGTCCAGGTTTCGTCTCAGCTTGAACATCCGTGCTGTCTCGGCATAACTCCACTTCTTGCCATGCTCAGCTACAAGTGCAAGGTCACCATCACCATCGTCCTCTCTTGAGACACATGCAAAATGACATTGGGAAAGGATGCATGTTTAATGTACATAAAACAACTATATTCTATGGTTGCACCCACAGTGCCTGCTTGCAGTCAGAAAAAAACACAATATATCCATGTGGCAAAAAATAGACACTATCAAGTTGTCTTGTTTTCAATTATTTCACACTCATAATCCAATTCATCCACAGTAAAATCTACAGTAAACTAACAGGAGTTAAGAATAATACATAGGCATTAATATTTCTTTGTCTTAGTTTAATATCAGTCACACAAAAGGAAGTAATACCAACTGGTATAATTCTTGTAACCACTCCAAATCAGGAAGAGGTTCTTCCTCTTTAACATCTTTGAATGTCCCCTGTCCTTGAGCATCATCTGAAATATGAGCACACAGACTGAATATCCACGTATTTGGAAACTGTATGTATATCAGCAGCAGTTTCCAAGCTGGCAGGAACTAACAGGAGCTGAAACTCACCGTCTGTGTCCTCGCCAGCATGATGGTGGAAGTCCAAGACTCCACACGTGTCTGACACCACATCAGATGAGCTTTTCCTGTTTTCAAGGTCCATTTTACCTTACTTATAAATAACACAAGCAGACATGATGAGCCAAACTACCGTTATAGGTCTCACAAATCTCTATGAATAATCTAAAAGCAGATTATCACCTAAGTCTTGCACTTTTCACGTGAACTGAATAACGGATACCGTTGAAAACCGTATCATAAATAAAAACGGCTCGTTTAAAAAACTGCACTATTTGGCTTTAAAACAAAAGGTTAAAAAAAATCAATTAAACTAGTTTCTAACCAAGTTTTCATCTATACTGAGGCCATAATTGACGCTTACTAGTTCCCAGGAGGTTTTAAAATGAATCACCATATTCTTAAAAGGACACTTGAGCGTGGGTAATTGTAAAATGGCTTAACTCGAGGAGTTAGAAAAACAAGACAACGATATCTAATTATGGCCGAGTTTTATTCGTATGCAGTTTTAAAGTAATAAATAAGTAAATAAAACGGTTACCTGTACGAAAGTCTATTTTTTTCACCTCCAAAGATCTCTTCCTTACGCAACAACCCTCCGTTTGTTGCCGTTTCCAAGGAGACGAGGCACGAGGGGTGGAGCTAAGCCTAACAGCCCTATTCAAACTGAAATCAGTTCCTCCAGGCAAAGTACCGATATTACCTGTTACAAACACATCTACATTATCCATCTCACCTCTCATTTTTGTCTAAATCATGCCGAAAAGCTGCAGCAAAAATTCCTGCTGTTGCTCACTCTTGGCAAAGTTACATATTTTAAAAAAGTATCTGATGCTTGGTCTAATGTGAGTAATCTGAAGGGTCATCCTGTCCACAGCACTTATTGAAAAGCGTTTAATTTACTAAATTACACATTGTTACTGTTTAAGCAAGAAAAACAGATCTTAGCTGATTTAGAGAGTGATAAAGTCCTGTGTCATGCAAAGTGTTTTTGTACTGCAGCCCGAAGCTTCTCTGACTCACACCAGAGACATCGATTTCTACTTCATCAGCTGCGTCTGGACTTTTTAATTTTAAGTTCTTTTTTCTATACAATCATAATGTTTTTTTTTCTCATCTGAATTCATATTATGCACCATATTATGCATATTTTTCTGATTTTCAGTGCAGCATTCACTGTAGATTTGCTCAATACGATTACTTTCATTCTGGTAATATTTTGAGGACATTGGTATCCCTTTTTAATTGATTGTTGAAAATCAAAAGACTGGAAAATAGATAGAAAAACAAATGAGAAGGTCATTCATTGAAGATCTCAGCTAGACACAGGACATGCTAGCTGGAACTCTTCCATGTCTGTATTCTTGAATATGTTTTTTGTTTCTTCATTTTATTAAACTGTTCTTTTTTTTTTTTTTTTTACTGTCCTGATATTTAATCTTTGTAGAGCTCCTCTGGAGACTACACTAAATCTTTTAAAAACTGTGGTCTTTGATCAGACTGGGTGCTTTAAAACAAACTTATATAACAGTCTGGTGTGGAGGGATGGCTGTATAAGATAGATATGTTTCCAGTTTGGATTAAAAATGGTGACCAAATCTTGGTAGATCATGTAATGAATCAAAAGCTATGTAAAGTTCTTAGGGGGGCTACATAGTTTAATTCCAGAATCTAATCATTTTCACCACAAATAATTCCTGCTGGATGTGAAAAGTTCAATATATAAAATATTTACTCTCAAATTAGGCACCGAAGATATTCTGGCAAACCGTCCGGCAAACCGTCCGGCACCTCAGAAGGGGAAAGCAGTACCCTGCCAACATCGTTTACGGGTGGTGTACCGGTACGGCTGCTGACCACAACTGGGGACATTGTCGGACGGTGGAAGGAATACTTTCAGGATCTCCTCAATCCCACCGACATGCCTTCCGATGAGGAGGCAGAGGCTGGGGACTCTGCAGTGGACTCTTCCATCACCCAAGCCGAAGTCACTGAGGTAGTCCGTCTGTCTTGGTTGACGCGTATCTGCAACGTTGCATGGAGGTCAAGGACAGTGCCACTGGGGGGGTGGTCCCTCTGTTTAAAAAGGGGAACCGGAGAATGTGTTCCAACTATAGGGGGACCACACTTCTCATCCTCTCTTGGGAAAGCCTACGCCAGGGTACTGGAGAGGAGGATTTGGCCGATAGCCGATGGATGGATGGAAGATTGATGGATGGATGGATGGATGGATGGATGGATGGACTCTCAAATTTGTTTGACCTTGTTTAACCTTTGTTTAACAGTTTATTTTGTTCTTGAGCAGTCTGAGTTAGAAATACATGTAATTTATTGAATGCTTCTGGTTTGTGCACTACTGTGACATCATAGTTAGTTCAGAGAAGATTTATCCTGCTTGTAATTGCTTGTAGTTGTAATTGTTTCCCAGCAGCTCTGCTGCTCCACTGACGTTGATCTGTAGAAAAGAGCTCATTTTTTACCCATTGCAACATGGTGCTGTGTACTATAAGGAAAAGTAGTCTTCGAAAGTAGTCATCAGAAAACCTATTGGTGACATCACAGTGAAGGTTTGTCCAGTTCTTCTTATATACTCAATGGTTCTGACATCCAGGTAAAAGAACACATGTGTACTTTAATGTGGGAAGTCTCTCTACTAGTCTGGGGATATCCATATGCCCCTGGTGGTATTTTTTTTGTTCGATTATGGAGGCAGTTTATATAGTATACATAATAATTGACAAAGTTCCTAGAAGTTTATCCAATCCGAGGTGATGTAAATGTGTCATATATGACATATTAGGCCTTCCCGAATATGTTTTGTATGTCCTCCTTGTGCCCTCCGTCCTCAGTGGTCAGATTGAAATTGCTGTTGAGAGGCCAAACACGAAGGGATCGACAGATTAGTGAATCTCCCGCTCTCCATCCCTCTCCCTCCTCCCTCATTCCCACCCTCTCTCTCCCTCGCCTTCCCTCTCTCAGTCGCTTTCTGCTCGGTTGCTGGATGACAGGCGGCGGTGGATCTCTCACAGATCGTCTCGGTTTTTTTGCTGTCGGACCGGGAGTTTTTCTTTTTTTTCTCCTTCCTTCCTTTCTTCCTTTCTTTTTTGGTTTTGGTTTCTTTGGCCGCAGGTGCCGTCTGCTCTCCTGCGCTCCTGGACGCGGAGGACTCGGGGATCTCATCATGGGGTCAACATCCCCTCCAGCAGCACTACACCTGGATAATGAAGAGAGCGCACTAAAGGAAGAAGAAGAAAGAAAGAATTAAAGAAAATTTAACTCAGCGGGCTTTATCGTCGACTGCCAATCGCGGGAAAGTTTTCTTTTAACGTAGCATTTATCCGACAGGGTGTGGAATGGAGATCCTAACTTTCCTGCTGTCGAGTCTTGCCGTGCTTTTCCTCGGAGGGGATATTTTCACCAGGTGAGATCAGCCACGCTTTTACTTTCTCGCAGGTGTCTTATTTTGATATCCCCCGTTCAAATTAGGCATTTAAAGCAAAATTACAAACAATTAATGCAGATGAAGGACTAACATGAAAAAAAAACCATTCTAACACCAAACGTTATGAAATGTTGAGTTCTTTGAAGCAGGTTATTTTTGTCTCAAAAAGCCCTCAAAGTTCGGTTTTTCATCGCTCATCACCTCCCACACTTACTAACACACATCTGACTATGCTCAGAGTTGAACTGAATTTCCCTGCATTGCTCTGGATGTTCACACTAAGCAGCCCACTGCACCTCCACACAGCCACAACCACAGGCCTGCTTTCTTCATTGCTTTCCCTCTGGCACTTGAACCTGGTGGGAAGATTTAAACATTTAGCATGCCTAGAAAGAGGAGACTGACTTTAATTGTCCACCGGGAGGTGAGTGTGAGGTGAGCTGCTGTGTTTACATGTGGCAGGTAAAATCAGGCACTTGCACTACAGTATGCATGTATATGGATGCATAGGCCTAAACAGCCTTTACATAGCATTGTTTAGGAAGGTTGCCAGTTCTGATCATTTATATGTTACTGAACCAGGATTTTATGGATCAATTTAAAAATGAGGTCTTCATTTAAGGTGGGACTAAGCTTATCCAGCTGTTTGAGCTATGAAAATCATATTAATTTCACTGAAAACTGTCGCCATACACTCCATTATAGATGACCTCCTTACACAGAAAAGAAAATTGTCGGCTTTTGCCCACTGCATAAACCACATTTCTAAACTAGATGTTATAGTGCTGTAAAACTCTGCGATCATGTTTTCGCTGTAAGCCTCGAGGGCTTTTATGTGCATGTTGCTGGAGTCCCCTCATAATCTTGTCCGTAAGCGCTCCCAAGCATCCAATCCGCAGGATAATCAGCACCAGCAACTGCCCACATGCTGGTGAGTGTGTCCTCTGAAAAGGCCACAGGGTGAAGGTACTTAACCAAAGGGTGAAACTTGGGCAAATTATTCCTATTGTCCCTCCTGGCTGTTCACCAGCAGAGGGAGTAAAAACTACTCTAATTGGATTGTCGTGCCTCCAGTCACCACGGTTATGATTATTTTCTTCTGCGTACAATGCAGTGTTGGCTTTTTCTTGCACCTCATTACGTGACAGCTCTCTCTTTCTCTGCGTTTAACATACACACACACACAAGCACACACACACACACAATGATGCACACGCATATTGCTGTCTTGCCTTTAGTGGTTTCAAGCAGCTTCTTTTCTTACTTACACCCTGTCCCTTCATCTCCGAACAGAATTACTCAGATTCTCTTTTTAGGTCCTCGTTTATCTGCTTCAATAGACGTTGCTTGGAAAATTTATTCCTGGCCACCTTTTGAGATGCTCTTTTATTTTCTAGGAAATTCGTCTTTATTCTTTGCGTTACTGAACTCTCCGAGAAGCTCCTAGATTTGTGTAATTTTTGTAACAGAGCTGCTGGGTTGTGAATGAGGAGAATAGCATCACCCTGTTATCTTTTGGACTCAATGAAAATGTTCTGTAGTAACAACGTATTCCATGAAAATGTTGAAACTAACAATGACGTATCACCCTTGTAAAAGAAGAGCTGACATAGGAACACTTAGTACCGTAGAGGTGGAGCGATGTGTTTTTGTTGGACAATGCAGATGTTACAGCCTCTACTTGGGAAGTCAGACCGTCTAACTATCTTCCAAACACTCACTACAACACACCAGTTCAGTTAAGATAGGCAGGAAAATGAACACCCACAACATTCGGTCCAATTATTATAGTCCATCAGCCAATTATCAAAACAAAACCATGAAGAGAGTCCAATGTTCTGTTTTGATTCTTTAAATGAGACTCATCGCTCTTTAAAATACAATAAAATAGTCCACTGGTGGTTGTCCAGGCCTCTATGGTCAGTCCTTTCATCTCAAAAACATGTAAAGGGATTGCGGTACAGGACTGGTTTACGCTGCCGGTCGAAGTCCGTATGAATCGACCCTTCTATCTTGTTCTCGGCGGCATGTTTGTCATAGAAAAAAATAAAGAGATGACAAACCGCCTTCGACTTTATTTGCTGCAAAGACAACACAGTCCTGACAGAACGAAGCAGCCTACGTTCGGCCAGAGTGTGAGCAAAAGCAGATGCTAAGCACAGCTTTTAAGAAAGAAAGTCAGAAAAAAATCCCAATTAAGACAGAACTGAAGGTGTTTTGTTTTCAGATAAACTGGTGTTGGTGCAGCACTGAGCAGTAACATCAATACGGCATCATCAAGGCATAAAGTATATGTAAATATATATATAAAGATAAAAATATTCAGCAGCTAAGATTTTAGAAATCAGGACATTGGATATCTGATTTATGAGTATACATTTTTTTTGGCGATGTTTGGCCAATTTACATGTTTTTTCAAAATAGCAAAAATGCAAAAAGTTGCACAACTTAAACATGAAAAAAAACAGGCAGTCCCTCCATTCAGCATTCTTTCACACACATTTTTACATAGTGTACAAACTAAATGTAAAAAAAACACCAAACAGATAATAAAAAAAAAACGTCTGGATTTTAAAAAGTATCAGGGCGCTTGACCACATGTATGTGGTGGCTCTCCTGAGCAGGAGAAAGTCTGAGCTTCCCGTCCAGAGTCAGACGGACTTTGAGAATTCAGTCAAACGCAGCGACAGAACAAACACGAAGGTCGTGACGTCTTTGTCATACTGGAGTGTGGAAATGTAAAGTGATGTCTGCAGACACACAACTTTCCCCACAGAGACAAATTAACTTATTGTAGACTATATAAATAAAAAAGACTTGATTATAATCACACATATTTCAGCACACCTGTCACTTTTGGAAAGATATTGCTTTTAAAACTTTTCACACGTGCACAGTTATTTTTGAAAAGCTTGCATTCATTAGCGATTTCATCAATCACACCTATTAATATCTGTTTTAATCTTCTGGGTCAGCGACTACGATTCAAGAAGAAATGAGACAAAAACAGGCCGGCCATCCACTTCTTCTGTTTTCTTTTCCTAAAACATTTGAAAAGGACAGAGAGAACCAACACCCGTTCTGAAGATCCAAAATACTGGTTCCAACTATCCACAGGGCTTCAATGAGTTCAAATTTTATTTGAATACATCACTGCCAGTATAAAATAGATATTAACTGTTCATTTATTTAGCATACTACCATTTAAAAAAAAAGCCATGTTGAGTTTTTGTGAGTGTACGGTGCAACAGCCGTCCCCCCTTGGATGCAGCTGTTTTCAGTTACTCCTCCTAACCTTGTTGGCTCCGTACACGTCCTCCTATAGCTCCACAACAATAGAGACTCTCTGTGTGGCTCGCCACCAGTAGTAAGTGCTTATGGTGTAGCAGCGGTGCAAAGTGTTGAGTCTGCAGTGTTAATATAATTAGACTTTACTCAGCTCTGATTGCAGCAGATAAGCGAACAGCGAGGCAGCTATCTGGTCACAGAGACTGGAAAAGGAATCAAAAGTGTCCAGGCCAGACCCCTGTGACAGGCGGGTGCAATGAGAGATTTAAAATCTTTAAAATCAATCAATACTGTTCTTGTTTTTGTCAGTAAATTATGTTGTTTCTTGCATTATTTAATTGAGGTTTATTGTGAGCAGATCATTATATATTGGGTCGGCGTGGTTACCACTAACTGGCAGGAAATAGATGTTAGTATTGCTCATATGAAACAGACAAGGAAACTAAACTTTCCGCATCACTAGGAATGTGGATTTAAATCGCTTGAGGTCCAAAGTCTTTAAGACGGAGTGATCCTTCACCAGAACCTCAGAGGAGCAAATTTAAGTTCAACCCAAAATCAGAAAGAAAGCTTTAATGATATGGTGAAGGCAAAATAAAAATAACAGCACTATTGAAATTTAGATGTTTTTTTTAAACACATTAAATTATAATTTTTTTTCAGTTAACATATATCTATTTTTTTTCAACTTCAGGCCTTTTAAAATATTCCTCAAAAGGATGGTAATTTAAGGAGATGAAGGGATTGTAGATATTGTAGATGTTATTTCAAGCAGATAACTGTAATGTTTATTCTTCACAAAGCGGTACCCATGAAAGGCTGAGTATTTAGGGAGATGAGATAGTGAGAAGATCACCGTTTTGTCAACATATATGTGAGGAAAGGTTCTTACAACCAATGTTCTTTAAAAAAAAGATGGGAAGAAAAATGCACTGAAATTGCATTTCAAAGGCGTTGGCTAAAGCCCACGCTGGACACCCGTGATCTCCGATCCCACAGACAGCACTTCAAACTGGAGCCGACGCTCACGAGTAGTTGATATAACCCCAAAGGATCCCCGTGGAGAAGCTTTGTCAGTCACTACAGTATGGAGCTAAATTTCACAATTACCTTTGTAACCTTTACCTGGAGATAGTCATGTCTCCAGGCTCACAGGTTTAAGGGATGGAAATGTGGTCAGATGGATCAGTATTCCAGATCTTTCATGGCAGATTGGGGTTATATCGCAGAGCATTTCCAAGATTAATTACATTTCCTTGAATGCAGCTTTAATGCAGATAAGAAAATTGACATTTTGGAGCAACATATGCTGCCTTCAAGTTTACATCTGTTCTGAGGTTTTAACGTGGCGATGCAAAACAACATTGTGCAAACGTTGCAAGGACACGGCTGAGGAAGGCGAGGGTGTCGGGCCTGGGCCGGCCTGTCGGCAGACCACTGCGTCTCAGAGATGTGGGGTGTTTGGAAACCAAAAAAAATGCTACCATGACCGTTTAATGTTGCACACCTTTTGAATTGATCACAAGAAAAATGTGGAAAAGCAGCAACTGAAATCTTTTCTGACTGGTATTCTCAGTGCCAGACGGCCTTTTCAGTGTTGCCAGGAGAAATGGCAGCATTAAATAGTACTTAAGTTTTAATCTTCCTTCTTTTTTTTAATATTGTGTTACAGGCCTGAAATTAAAAAAAAAGTGGAAGTATAATAACAAACAACACAAAGAAAAAAGGCATGTATTCTATATTTTTTTATATAGTATTGGCAAAGAAACAGAAGCCGGACTTCTGATAAACTGATAAACAAGAGTGGGAGCATGGATTCCACATATTAATCTTTGAGTTTTTTTTGTTCATCTGACTCTCATCATAGTTTACTGACAAATAACAAATTCAGCATCCTGTTTCAGCGCCTCAGGCAGAGGAGGCGGAGCATTCCACAAGATGTGGCAGGAAGATATGATGCCAGAGGGCGTGAGACTTCATGATCTTCATGCTTGTCCTTAAAAACGGACGCCGGTGACCTGCGTCTCCTGACTAATCTGTGTGGGGGGCTGAGTCAGCGGATAAGTCCGTCCTGCCGTCCAGAGAGTACACTTCCCAATAACACAGTGATCTGATCGTTTTCATGCGGCTGCGTCGAGCAGCTCCAAACCTGACTCGTGAGTTGGTAAAGGTGCACTTCGCTCACTTTGAGTTGACGCGGAAAAAGTTAAAAATATGCAGAGATATACAGTAAGTAATAATTTATATAGTAATTTAAACTGTCATTCATTTGTGTTACAAAATATTCTTATAAAATATTCACTTTTTGATGAATGAAGGGTCTTGTATTTGGAAAAACATTTAACACATGAAAAACTATATTAAAAAGGCAAAACATGTATAAAATGTATTTACTTAATTTTGTTCAGTAAAGGATCAGCATGTGGCAACATGACACCGGCCCCTTTAAATGTAGGTCTTAATTAAATATTTTTTTATTTTTTTGATATTTTTTGTTTGGGTGAAAAAGTCAGTGAGATAAGGTAAAAAAAAGGATCACTCACTAGATAAAAGATGTCAAAGGACTAGGATTAAAACTAAACTTACTCTTAAATAAAGAAACACTGGAATTAGAATGGATGTGAATCCACAAATATGTAAAAGGAAAAAAAAAAGGTATTTTTATTTTGATAGTTGAACGCCGTAAAGCTGATTGTCTTCACTTCTTTTAGCTGACATGAAACATGATCAGTGTCATTATCAGTGAAATCCAACATTTTCACCCATCAACAGGTGGCGGTTGTTTGGGACGGCGATTTCAACCACGGTGCTACGGCACACCAGTGTGCCATGGGAGAGTGTCAGCTGTGCTGTAGGAAATGACCCGGTTTCGCTTAAGTAGTCTAAAAATATTATTATGTAGTTCATGCATGTCAATCAAAGTTAACTGTGGCTACCAGCGCCTTCAGCCAACCTCCACCGAAATAGCTGCAAAGCTGCCGGCAGACGTTTAAACGTACAAACTACTGTCACGTTTAGCTGACGCAGGATAAGTACAAGCTGCCGATTGCTTCGGTAAGCTTGTTGGAGGAAGTGATAACGGCTACTTATTGGCTGGGCCGACCATCAATCAGTTGTATTAGAAACGCATGCATTTGCATGGACTGCTTGAAAAAGGGCAGGAATTAAGATTATACCCTCATCTCCAGGGGCACTGCGCCACGACCGGGAAGTTAGATTGGTGGTTTATCTCATCGGTCCAGTTTGTTTTTCTTCTTTCATATATCGTCAGTTGTCAAACGGTAAAAACGATTCATTACTGCCACTAGGTGGTATCAGTGGTGTCAGGATTGAGTCCCCTAATGACATGTTTATTAAAACATTTTGGTTTGGTTGAATCATTTTAGTTCTTTCAGGCTTCTGAAAAAAATACCCTAAAATATCCAGAATATGAACTGGCATGAGCATGAACCCTGCAGCATCTCTGATACGATGGACAAAGCTGCTCTGCTCTGCCACCAGCAGCTGTGCAGTACAACCATCCGAAGACCTCCTGGCTGCTTTTGTCAAGAGTAGATAGAGCATTTGTATTTAGACACTCCTCTATGTAACTGAGAGGATTTGGCTTCTAAGCTGCTAAAGTGTCCTTGAGCAAGCTTTTGATTCCCTTCCAGCTGTTCTGTGGCTGACCTTTGACTTCCATGCAGAGGGAGGAGGGCAAGGGAGAATCCAGGATATATCCTTTCCCTTTCAACTACATCCAATATCCACTACATTTTGGCATTTTGAGTCCAAGCTTCCTCCGTTTTGAGTCTGTGTCCTCTAAGCAGGAGCAGGCATGACCGAGGGCCTCGTAGATGCACTGGACTCTGTTCATTGTGCTTTTACAGGAGGCTGGTCAATCCGCCACTAGAAAAGTAATGCAGCTGAAGCTGAGGGCTCAGAATATTGGCGAGAGGAGGCAGCTCCAAGTGTCTCGAAGAAGGAGACAAGCATGACCCAAGGGTTCAGGGTATAAACAAAACGGTTCAAAACGGCATCTAAGCTTTTGCAAATTTGTGTCAGATACCGAGACATAAACCCTACAATATGATCTAATTTGGTCAAAGGCCTAATTGTACACCTACGTATCCACAACCCTCTCCCCGCTTTGTGACCAACCACAGCCAATGACTTGTGCTGCGTCACCGATGCCTTTATTTACACAAAGAAATGTATTTCCTGATAAAAACATGTACACACCTCCAAAATACATCCTAATGATATGTGAATTGTGCAAAATTCAACTTACAGCTCTCAGCTGATTCTATCTACCTATTGAACTTTTTAATCGTCTACTTACACAACATTTTACTTATTTAAAACAACAGCCTGCCCTTTATTGTCCCTGTGAAATCTTCGACCACTGAAGGCGCCGTGAAGTCATGTTTTGCTCACACAAAAGGTTTCCAATTAGCGGTGGAGATATTAACTTAGAAGTTCATTCGGAAATGCGCAGGGTCAAACTGTTAGAAATGCACTTTTTTGAAGGCGGGATTGTTGGGACTCACATGAATAGCTTTAAGAGTCAATTCTGTCTGCTTCTGGCTCAGCAGTCAGCTCTTGTTAGATTGCTGCAATGTTATCACTTTCCCCAGTATTTGTCTTAATTCAAATGTGAGAGGAGAGAAACGTTGAAGTTTTAGAAACCAACATTACCGAGTCCTAATGTGGTCGTTAAAAATCTGCCTGAGAAGCAGCACAGACTCTTTAGTGCGACACGGTGGAAGCACACAAAAACAAATATGAAGCAGCTTTTTACTGATCGCTTCATTTACTTATGCTGCGTTATTATTTATCCAATAGGATCTTGAGGTTGCTTATTGCAATAGTTTTGACCCTCTCACCCAATACTGATAAAAATAAACTAAACGAAGAGGATGAGGTTTCAGGTAACTGGTAGTGTCAATTTATAAAACTAATTGGACTGTTACTTCATGCTGCACATTATGTTCACAATGAGACATCGTACATTTTAGAGCGGCTGCCGCTCTTTGTCACTTGGCTCACCATCCCCGAAGCATTTAATGTTCATGCTCATAAACAGATCCAGACCTCGGCAGAAACGTTTAATGAAAGTGAACTAGACAGTAGAAGGAATAGGGGCGTCTGCAGTGCACGCTATCAACCGCTCGCTCATGGACGAAGGGCCGAGAAAATGGAGACGTGTAAGCGTTCAGGTTGTGTTTAGTAATTCTCCCCAAAACCACAATCATGTGCACATCTCGTCACAGAATACTGCCCTCTTTCTTTTTCCTCGGAGGACTCTCGTCAGTTTACAGAGTTTAATTTCTATGTGATTATAGGGTCGGACAATTCTGGAAAGTTGGAAACTTTCACTGAGAATTGATGGAACTATATAAGAATTAATGGGAATAAAATGGACATTTGCACATCTGAAGGTTTAGCCTATAACAGTGAACTTAAATGTGGATGTAAAAAACACCTTTGAGCAGAGTCTTGGTCTAAAACATAGACTGTATAACTATCCAACACGTCATCCACAGGTTGTAAATGTTTGTACATGTTCTTTTGCTACGTAATTCCACCATTTGAATCAAAATAAAAATATTTCCAAAATTTCCAAACTTCTGACGGCCTTTTTGTGGATTTTTGCCTGGTATTTTCTGCCCCTTTGTAATTGTGGCAAATAATGATGGATAACAGTTAATGTGATAAAAACCGAATTATGCAAGATTTATTTATTTGTGGCAATCTCTGCGTTAGATCTTACGTATGAAGAATTTTCTGGTCCACAGAACTGTCAAGTGTAAACAGGCCTGCTTGACCTTGGTGTGTTAATGATTTTCTTGAAGGAAAAGCTTCATTTCCAGATTTAGAAACCACCAATTAGCCAGGAAATGCAGAAGTCACAGAGTGATTAATTAATTCACCCATGCTCCCATTTTTTTTCCAGACATGATGGTGATTGCCCGACTAAAAATACATCTGTCACTACAAAATGGATCCACTGAGAAATAATTAATGACATAGCAGTATTGTCCTTCTTATGTTTTTTTTCTTCTTTTTTTAATTTCCACTTCAACAGATTTGATGTGGTGATCAGTTTCCCATGCAACTGTAATTTCATGGTTTGCTTGACTTTCTTCAAATGTCAGCTTTATATCAAAGGTCACCAAAAGGGATTGTTTTGTTCGTCAACAAGAAAAACCATCGATAAACCCGCCTGTGGTCCATTTCCCTGTTAATGCCAACGCTTGTCTTTCTAAATTTAAAAGCCAGAGAAACCTTCACCTGCACCTGCAGCAGTCAGCTTCTTCGATTCTTGATGCTAGAACTATTAGTAAAATTAGATTTTCCACCACGGTGTTTATCTGAAAATGAACTGTTGTGAAAGTGTAGGCCCATTTTCAGTGAGAAGATACTGTTCAGATCTCCCCCCATCCCACTATTTTCAGAGGGCGAAACTGCCACCTGGTGGTCTGTGGGCTGTGCTGCTCTCATGAAACCCAACATTTATGTCGTGGTTGTCAGCTCTTTTGCAGTCCTTTTTGCTTGTTGTGGCTGCAGAGGAGAGGTTTTAAACTAAAAAAATAGTTTTAATTTCACCATTATTCCCCCACCAGCATGCTTTGCAGAGGAGAAACGCATGCAAGCTGTTCAGTCTGGCTGTGTGGAGTCTGAAACTGCACTGGCACGTCTGGTGTGCCGTCAGTGGCGTCAGCCTCCAAACACTTGGAGAATTGTGCCAGTCAGGCTCAAATCAGAGTGGCTTCCAAATGCTAATACAAGTAGAGGTTTCTGAAAGAATAGAGGTAACGCTTGGAAATACGTTCAGACATCTCAGAATTTAATCACAGTCACTGTAATTTTCAAATGACAAGTTGTCATCAGGATGTACAGTAACAAGACAAACTAATTAAAAGAGCAGATTTGTTATCGCCGTTGCTGTAAACCTAAGAGACTTCAACAATGTACTATTCAAGAGATCAAAGACATTTAGACGGCTTGTCTTCATAGTAAACAGTTAAAATCTACACTATTGATTTACTTTGCAGCTTTTCGAGTGTATAAGAGAACACACATAGAAGTAATCCTATTGCTTTTACTGGAGCATTTAAAAATGCATTATTTATTTATTTTACTTTAGCTGGCAACTAATTGAGAGTGAATATGTGCTGGGCTGACACTTCCAGCTTCAAATGGATTCTAATCCTGCTCCATGTCTGATCGATGTGTCAGGAAACTGTAAAAATGTGCAAAAAAAGAAGAAAAGAAATTTGTTAAGGTGATAAAAGTGGGGCATGTTTACCACTGTGTTGCGTCACCTCTTCTTTTAAAAACCTTCTATAAGCATTTGGAAACTTTCAAGTACAATTTGTCAGATTTTCAAAGTCAGATCTTTGCTGTATCTTTGTCATAATGTATAAACTTAAAATATTTTCAGTTGGTAACAGACAGAGCTCCACTGCCATCTGTGCCAAGATTGATTGCTGTTCCGCTGCAATCATATCCTCTATTTTTTCACTCAACGCTGCTTCAATTCGTGCCGTTTTTGCCCCTTACCGACGTTTACACCCCTTACCATCTTCTTATAAAACTCAGGTTGTTTAAATTCTGGAATTTTTCTTTAAATCTCTTAACTCATGCAGATGTGTATGCAAAAACTGGCATTTTTTCCTGTTAAAATAAGCAATGCCTTCTCTGATAAATATGTTGTTGCAGTGCATTATGGGATGTTTCTAATCCTGTATACGAGTCATGTTGCTGATGTCCAGGTCAGCCATGCGATGTCCTCTAAAGCATACAAAAAACAGATCCTTTCACCGCAAACCCCTCCCCTTCTTTACCTGGGAAACAGTCATCATCATCATCATCATCATCATCATGCCTAGTTATGTTTCTTAACTCTTGCTCATTCATCTGATTAGTGCAAATGTATTATTTACATATTATTGTATGTATATTATAATAAATTTTTGCACTATCAACATTTAATATTTTGACAATTTAAGATGGCTATTTTTAATTCTTTTAATGGGGATGTATAAACGACTGCTTAACACTTTTAGCATATCAGCTTCATTATGAAGACGATGTGTGCTGTAACGGCTTTTCTGTCCCCTTTGTTTGCTGCAGTCTTTTGATGTTTCTGTTCAAATGTTTTTCTGTTATTCACAGAAAAGCTGACAACTGCAACTCTTCTTCTTTCTGATCTGTTTTCGTGAATGTTCCTAACTACCTGTGAGACCCTTAGGTTTTCCTTTGGACCCGTGGCGTTGCCAGACGTGCTCTGAGGCTCTGCTGTGCTTGCTGTGTGTCTCCTTCAGGGCCATGCTGAGTGACATTGGGGACTATGTGGGTACAGACATTGAAATATCCTGGTTACCTAACCTGGATGATTTAATGAAAGGCTATGCCAGAAATTTTCGCCCTGGGATAGGAGGTGAGTATGAGATCTAGAGCTTGCGCTGTTGGGTTGCAGTTCACCCCCTCACATTTACAGCCATCCTTAGCATGACACAAAGCAGGTCCTGAGTACAGGAGCATGGATGTTTTCCAATTCAGGCGATTCAAAAGTTTAAACCATTCTGATTCTTTTTCTGTTAAATTGAAGAAGATTCTAACAAAGCTGTGCTCTGCTTATGCAAATATCACTTGTTTACCAAGGATGCAAAAACAACATTCAGGTAGAGAGGCTTTGTTGAAAGGATTATAAAGGATGATGGCCCTCAAGGACACGCTGGAGAGGAGGGGGTGACACAAGCACTGTGCACCCTGCCCGACACTTTGCTAAGAATGGCTGCTAAATGTGAAAGATCCAATGACCGCAGCAATAGATTTCTCAATCTCACAGCTTAACTCAGTTGAGGAGAGGTGAAAATGCAGCGTAAGAGCGCTGCCATGACCATGCGTGCCGGCCTGTGCGCAGACGTGCGGCACACACCATCAATAAACAGCATCATGTGATCACCACACCTCTACTGAAGTGACATTGCAATGTGCTAAAAGTGAACGCTGCTGTGATCATCCAAGGAATCATGTTCTTCAGGGCAATTCCCCTCATTCAAATCACATCCCATAACTCTCAATGTAGGGATATATTTGCATCATAAATATAACACAAATACAAAAAGAATTCCTAATCTATCCTGCATTCTGTATTTACAAATGAAACAACTTTTTACAAGTTTGGTTTTTCTACCTGTTGTTCTTGTGAATCTTGGTGTCATTGTTGCAGTGAACAATGAAACCAAAAAGAAGAAAAGAAAAGCAAACATCAATTCTATCACTGACTTGTGTGACTGAAGGGGAAAAAATGGTCTTTTCTTCTGCAACAACTAAAACAGACCTGGGAATCCCTTTTTGAGTTACATCATCTTTTGTTCATCAGACGCTATTATCCAAGTGGCTTAATTTAAGTGTGTTCACCGTCCGTATCCCAAGCCATTAAAGAGGGAAGTCCGTTTCTCAGTGACTAACGGCTGAGTGCATGTTCAGAGCTATGATAGGATCTGTTTAACCTAAAGCAGGGTTTATGGTTCCACGTGGCGTATATGTATGTATGGGCCGAATGTGGCCTGTAGGTCCATTCATTCCTGTTGGAACCTCCATGATCTCTGACATACTTGCTAAACTCCTTCTTCGGGTGTTTTTCAGATTGTTGAAAAATTGCAGTTTGTGTGATGGATTTCAGAAAGCTTACATGTTGTGCTGTTATTCAGTACAATCTGGAACAGTGTTGATAACTACCAGGCTTTTGACTGTATAATAAAAAGCGTATAAACTGTACGGGCTATGAGTGCGGGTCGTTGGCAGCGTTAGACATTAGGATCAAGCCAACCCAGTTTGGTTAAGAACTGTACTTCCTTTCATGCTGTTTCATGGTGGGCAAACCGAAATAAGGTTTTATATTGATCCGTTGCTGTTTGTGTCGCTCTGTAGTTACACCACTGAAAGCTAAATGGAAACGCAGGTTCTTATCTTCAGCGTTGAGCTTTTTTTTGTTTACAACCTTTCAGAGGCTCAGACATAGCAAGGGAGCCCCAGAAGTGAGCAACACCAGTTTTCGCTGTTGCAAAATGATTAAGAAGTAGATATGGATTCAAGATTTGTTGCAATCCTTTCACCCCCGACGCGTAGCAGTCCGCTCATTTACACGTTGGCAGCATCGCCAACTTTCCTGCTGACAAGCGTTGCCGAACTGCTCTAGACCCACTGAATTGAAGGAAAGTCCAACTGTTCGTGCACCAGTTCAAGCGTCAGCCAGTCACGTGCCAAAGCTGGGTTAATACAAACGGCTGTCTGCTTTCCAGGATGAGGAAGTGTTTGTGGCTAGCCACTGGCTGAGCTGACTCTCAACCAATCATATTAGAAAAAGCTTGAATGCGTTATATAAACGCTCCTGGGGTCATCCACCCCCCTCAGAATTTCATGGTTGTGAAGTCAAACGACTGAGACCAAAACGTTTTTTTGGAACCAGGCGGTAAATACGTTTATTTTTGCTCTGAAGTTGGACGCATTGACACGGGAGTCTACTGACTCGCGTTTGCAGCCAGCCTCGGTCCGTCGAGGAACTGCAGCGAACCTTAGTTCTGCATGAGGCTCGACCCAGACGGCTGAGCTAGTTAATGTAATCGTACACAACTGTTTCAGATCATGTGGCTAACCTGTATAGCAAGCGGGAAGAAAAGTAATTATTTGTTTACTGGTATGACAAAACACAAAACAAGAAAACACTGTCAAGGGTTAGCTCAATGTTGCTGTGTGGGTGGGATGTAACATTTCTGGGGAGGTGCAAAGTGGATGTTTCAGAAGTAGGTTCCCCGCTGAGGCGGATTTATGCCCTTGCTTTAACATAGAGGCATAAAACATACTTTACCTTGCTGCCTGAGAGAATAATGAGCCAGAGCTTAACCAAAAGAACCTCCCTGCCACATTATACCACTGTTTTTATCACTGGTTCCCATAAATTGTGCAACTCTTTTTGCAAAGTTCCTGCATTTAACACATTGTCAAATGTGTATTCTGTTTACATAATGTTTTAAATAAAGCTTTGTTAAACAAAATATGGGTATTGTTGCAGTTAGACGTCACAGTGTGTTTATGCAATGCAGAGCACATTGTAAAAAAAAATCCAAAAACGTTTGATTGCACCATAAACTCCCCCTGCTGACTTTGCAACACAATAAACACGTCATTGTAAATCCACCCACACTATAAATCCAGTGTATGACCAACAGGAAATTTAAACATTTGGGGAAGACTTGAATGAGGTGAAGCAGCAATGTACGATTCCTTGATGTTCAGAGTTAAAAGCCTTCCTACTTTGCACCAATGAACTGTCCTGCAGCTTCTGTGCTCCAGCATCCAACCATTGAAGCTCACTCCATGCTAATCATTTGGCAAACTGTTGTGAAAACACCACACCTCACGTGTCTGTGTGTACGTGTGCTTGAATGTTTGCAGAAGCTCACTCTGTGCAATTCCATGAGAGCTGAGTGCTGTTTACGAATGTCTGCTTAGCATGGTTAAACTGGATGACGCTTAATCTCTGCAATGTATGAGTGTTTGAGACGTGGGAGGGCAGTGGGTGGGAGGGTGGTGAGGTGAGTGCAGGACAGGCTGATGGATCTGGAATGAGCGGAGAGGATGCATGTGTGCTTGAGTTGGCTGAAGGAGAAGTGGTGGGTTGGCCTTGTCTTCTCACGTTTTTCTCTACAGGTCCACCAGTGAACGTCGCCATGGCCATTGAAGTGGCCAGCATCGACCACATCTCTGAAGCCAACATGGTAAATTCAGCAATCTTTTTCCTCTACGCTGAGATTATGCATCATCACTTAAGTTCACTGGTGGAGAAAAGATCAAATGTTTTCTCATTTGCATAATCCTGATTTATCCCACTGGAGGGTTTGAAACATGGGCTTGAACATGCGTGACATGTAGGCTAAGCTGTCAGATGATTTGATATTTTAACGGATTTTGTTCAGTAGGAGCCAAATGTAAAGAGAAGCACTCATATTTAAATGTTAAAGTCAGCCGATTGTCAATGACTCCCATAATAAAATGACTATATACAGAGTATTAAGAAGGCCCTCCTTGTGCTGCCAAAAGACCTCTGGCCAGTCAGGCTCTGGACTAAAAAACCCATCTGAGGGTAACCTATGTGCTACCTGGACGTTAGAGATAGATCCTTGTGCGTCCTTGTGGAGAGGGGTCTTTGGGGTTTTGGACGTCAGATCCCATCATCTCATCCCTGTCGGTGGTTTTATTGTTATGGCTGACCAGTGTTTATTAGTGTTTGCAAACACTGAATTGGATAAAAAGCACCAAGGTCCAGAAGTCTGTAGAACCAGACCCGATCAAACCGCGATCCAAAGACTTCTGACTAAGACACACAACGTGTGAAACCATCAGTTGTGCCGTCTCATTGGCTGCCTTTCATTTAGTTTTTACTGTCTGACTGGGTTTTCACACTAAAGATACTTTGTGTCTTTTAAAAGAACGTGGTTCGAGTTGAATAGGTCGTTTTAATAATGTTAGACAAGAACAATTATTGGTTATTAAATGAGTCATTGGGTGCCAAAATAAACTGAATCCATCAATAAACCTTCTTCATAGCAGTCATCCTGGCATGTGACAGCAGGAAGAGCGCAGATGTATTAATGATGAGCACTTTCCACTGAGAGGAAGTTCTGCTTTTGAGCGTGCTGCTTCACTCTCATGACTAACTGGGACTTAATTTCCTCTGTGTTTCCCACTGTGACGAGTCAAAATGTCTGAAAAGGGTTCATTCGGGCTCATCAGTGACAACTTTCCACCTCACAGCAACAATTAATGGGATAAGCCATCAATGTAATTTTCCAGTCCATCAAAGTCTACAATGAGTTTTTTTTTTTTTTTTTTTTAGTTTTTTGATGCCAAAGTAAAAACACACAAACTCACGGGTTTATCAAAACAGGTATACTTTAGTTTCCAGTCATTTAAATATATATTTGGTTTCATAATTAGGGAGATATTGAATCTACTTTGTAGTAAACCACAAATATTTGCATATGTTCTGTTTTTATTATCAAATTAATCCTTCTTCGTGACAAACTGAAACGAAGAAGATCCCATTCCCTCGTCACGCTCAGTGTTTGTCCCGACAGGAATACACCATGACGGTGTTCTTGCGGCAGAGCTGGCACGACGACCGCCTGTCTTACAACCACACCAACAAGACCCTGGGACTGGACAGTCGCTTTGTGGACAAGCTGTGGCTGCCTGACACCTTCATTGTCAACGCCAAATCTGCTTGGTTTCACGACGTGACCGTGGAGAACAAGCTGATCCGCCTGCAGCCCAATGGAGTCATTCTGTACAGCAGCCGGTATAAACAGATGACTGTTTCTACTTCTTCTCTGTCAGTGTTTGTGAATGTAAATCCAGACATCTATGAGGACATACATCGTTTTGATTAATTGTTTGGCTTTGCTCTTAGAATCACTTCAACCGTGGCATGTGACATGGACCTAACCAAATATCCCATGGACGAACAAGAGTGTATGCTGGACTTAGAAAGCTGTAAGTTGTGGTTTATTTAGAGGAATCATTACTTCGTCAAGAAATAATCCCAATTCATCACTGAAATACAGCCATGGACAAATTTGCTGGTACCCTTACAGCTCATTTAAACACAGTTTTTTTTCTCCCTCCTCCTCCACCTACATGCCTAAATAGTCCGGACAAATTCATCGGTAACCTTTAAAGTGATCATAAATCTTTTAAATTTATTGTGGCTTAGTGGTTAGCACTGTTGCCTCACAGCAAGAAGGTTCCTGGTTCGATTCCTGGCCCGGTGGGTCTTTCTGTGTGGAGTTTGCATGTTCTCCCCGTGCTTGTGTGGGTTCCCTCCGGGTACTCCGGCAGGGTAGGTTGATTGATCATACTAAATTGCCCGTAGGTGTGATTTGTTGTTTGTCTTTGAATGTGGCCCTGCGATAGACTGGCGACCTGTCCAGGGTGTTTGCCTACTATGCGTCGGGATAGGCTCCGACGTGACCCGGAGACGGATTAAGCGGGTATAGATAATGGATGGATGGATAGTGTCACAGCTTTTTTGGAGGTGTTGAGAGAGAGAATTATGGATAAAGAAGTTAAAGTTAAAGGCAATTAAAGCATCTCCAAGCACGTCCTCATTCCTGTGATATCAGATGCTGTTAGGAAGTTCATGCACTGTTCTTCAGCAAGGAAATGCAACACCGAGCTGCTCAGGAGGATGGTGCTGGTGACAAGGGAAACATTCAAACACATCCAAGCTCAATTCCGATAGGTACATCAATCTGTCACCTTTTGGGAAAAAAAAATAAAATTGGCTCAATGGAAAAACAACTAGGAGGATCTGGCAATAAAGCGAAGAGCATAAAAAGCTAGACACAAACACTGATAAACCACAAAGTCTTTGGGAAACTGTCCTTGGGACTGAGGAGACAAGACTGGAGCTTTTCAGCAAGTCACACCAGCTGTATGTTCACAGACGGAAAAATCAAGCTTTCAAAGAGCATCTTTGATGTGACACATGGGAAGGGCTCCGCTAGGTTTTAGGGCCATTTTACTGCATCCAGTACAGACGATCCCGAATATGTGCAGGACACAATAAAGACGGAAGGTTATCAAGGTATGGTGGAGTGAAACATGCTGTCCAGTGTCTGCAAGCTCAGTCTTAGTCACGTCACGTGTCCTCCCACAGGGACAATGACCCAAAAGACACCTTCAAGCAATCAAATTGTGACGGATTTACAAAAAAATAACTAGATGTTTGTTAGGGAAAGTGGATGGAAATACATGTCAACAACATACACAGAGCACACTTGTTTGCTTTAAAAGGTTGTATAACACAACAGTAAGTTCAGGGTACCATCATGTTTGTCCATGTCATCTATATATGTTTTCAATCATGTGAAATGTTCAAATGAATGAAAAGTCATAAACAAAGTGTGATTGATGTTAAACATGGACTAAACAATACTGGATGGTATTAACTGCTGTCAGTCTCAGGTTCAGTTTGGGAACAGAGTTTATAACATTTGAGTACGGCAGACTGACCAGATGTCTGATTCTAAGTTTTTATTGTTTTTAAATCTTTTGAAAAGATGGTTACTCTTCAGAGGACATTGTTTACCACTGGTCAGACAGCCAGCAGCACATCCATGGACTCGACAAGCTGGAGCTCTCCCAGTTCACCATCACTGACTACCGCTTTGTCACAGAGATGATGAATTTCAAGTCTGGTGAGCAGCACCCATATATGTTTATATTTCATTACTTGGGAAGGTTATTGGTGACTGAGCCAGTCTGAAGTCTCCTTCGGTTGTTTATTTTCACACCATTTACTATTTTGAGCATTTGAGCTCAAAATTGTTTCTGAGAACTTGACTTTCTTTTTTTTCCTTCTTTTTTTTGTGAAGCCTGATTTATTTAATCTCCTGGGACCTCTGCAGTGATAGTCTGTGTATAAAGGGAATGGACCAAGGCAGACTTACTGCTGAGCCAGAGAGGAGATTTAGGAGCCAACAAGAGTTGCTGCTGGGAAAATGCAGTGAATAAATCCACTTTACAATATGCTTTACATCTTAAAATAATGCCACTTGGGGCACAAGTGAGCAGACAGACCCTCCCACAACTTCCCTGCTGCCCGTGAAGAGCAACATCTACATCTATGTATTTGTTATGTATAATTAACTTAATAAACTCTGCAATTAAACAGGTTGTCGTTTTCTTTTTTTCTCCAGCGGGACGATTTCCAAGGCTCAGTCTCCGCTTCCAGTTGAGACGCAACAGAGGCGTGTACATCATCCAGTCATATATGCCTTCCATATTGCTGGTCGCCATGTCTTGGGTGTCCTTTTGGATCAGCCAGTCAGCAGTCCCTGCTCGTGTAACCTTAGGTTGGTGTGAAATTCATATCCCCATGCAAAGGTGTTTCGTAACATTTCAAAATTGACTTGTGTGTTTTCACAGTGAGTACTATAGGTTAACCACAGAAACGAACGTTTTTTACATTTTCCTGCATAAAGTCAGACCGGACTTGCAGCTGTCTCGACCGCACTCTCGCCAGCCAAGTGAAGCAGACTCCGGGGGTAAAAGTTCAGTTAACAGGATGTATTAGCATGCAATTTGAAGACTGTGCAGTTGCCGTACCAATGTGTTCTGTTTGGAGAACCGCATTGCTGTAGATCAGCGCACGTTCTCGAGTTAAAGAACCCCATAAGACCGTTTTAGTAAACAGTCTTTTGGTACAAGTGTACAACAGAAACAATGAAAGCCCGAATGACATTTGGCCACTTTGGGCCACGTGTGAGTATGTTGTTTTAGAAGTGTAGATGCGTTCCAGTCGAGCCTGAAAAACCAACCACTCAAACAGCAAATCTCCTCTCGCCAAAAAGCAGTTATGCTTGCAGCACCCACAGCTCCTGTCAATCAGCTGTTCTACATGAGGCTGTTTCCAAGCCGTTCCAGTAAAGTACTTTAAATGAAATACCCTTGACACAGGCTGGGCAGCATGTACTGATATCAGCGGTTCAGGGTGGTTGGATTTTGTGGTATCCAGTAGCTCCTCGGAATAAGATGCAAAGGGACATACTTGGCCGTCCTGGCTTTAAAGAGCTCTTGAGAGGGTAATAGCAGGCTCGCGAAGACCATACAATCAAATAACATTTGGGTTTTATATTAAGGTTTAAAATATTGTATTTTTAACCCAATTATTTCATTATACAATCTCTAAAAAATCAGTCCATAATTGTGCCTGTTTTCTCTACAGGGATCACGACGGTTCTCACTATGACCACCCTGATGGTGAGCGCCCGGTCCTCCCTGCCACGAGCGTCGGCCATCAAAGCTTTGGACGTCTACTTCTGGATCTGTTATGTGTTTGTGTTCGCAGCCCTCATCGAGTATGCCTTCGCACACTACAATGCTGATTACCGGCTGAAAGAGAAGGCCAAGGTGAAGGCCAACAAGCTCAGCTCGGAGGTGAGAAAACCAGTCCCATCAAAAGATAACAATGCAGGGTTTTGGGGTGGGGGTGCTGTGAGTAATGAGCGCATTTTTCAGACACGGATCTGGGAGGTGGGAGGTGTTGACAAGCATCCATCCCGCCGACCTTTAACGAGACAACCAAGCTTTACAGGGAAAAATGGGAAAATCGGTATTTCCCTACAGGGGATGATATTGATTCTTGTCATACCGTAAGCTTGTTTTGATGTGGACGTACATGTTCACTGAACTGTACATACAGAATAACATTTTAAATGTTTTGTAAATGTTCCATATAAATGCATTACCTGTTCTGGCAGTGGGAATGACAAACAAGTGATGATGAGGGAACTGATTCGAACTGGAAATTGACAAATTGAGCAGAACCAGTTTGAAAGCTGTAACAGCAAAGCGTGCTGATGTGACTCCAGCAATTACAGCTGATTAGGCAAGTAGAGCTTTAACAAACCTGTTTGCATCAGTGGCCAGGAGAATAAACCAGCGAGCATATAAATAATAACATAAAAAAAGACTTAGACAATTTCTTGTGATTAAAATAAACATCTCCTTGTAGTTTTTTTTTTTTTTTTATTAGACTCAGATAAATATAAACATTTAAAAATACTCCAGGACCAATCAAATATTATGCTAAATGTAAATGTGTAAAAATAAACTGATGCACTAAAAAAGTGGCAAAAAACCCCCCAAACAAACAACAACAATAAACAATAAATGTAATTTTAATTCGGGCGTTGTAGTTACTGACATCTAGTGGTCATGCTGGAGATCGCAATATTTCAACGCCTTAAACCAGCGGCGTCAAAGACGAAATGAATCACGCAGGAGGCCAAAATCAAAAACTGGGTCCGAGTCCTGGGCCAAGCTGATCATCGATTATTATTTTCATTATTTATTTATTTATAATTAAAAAAAAAAGAGAGAAATATCCACCTTGCTTTTTAGATGTTTTATGTAACATTGTTCAGCATAAATACGAACTTAACTTTTCCCAAGACTTATTGTACAGAATTTAAACTTTTCTTAAATGAAATAGAATTTCATTTCATAGAGTTTAAAATAAAACCCATATTGGTAGCATTCACGATTTCTTTCCTTCTTCTCTAACAGCAGATTTTAATCCATTTGATAATTTGCTCAGTTTCATCATAAAATACTTGCTGCCACAGCTATTTGCTGCCAAACACATAGAAGTTTAGGACAGTTTGTATGAAAAGCTGAGGGAAACCTTTCATCACACCCAGTCACATTAGTTTCAGTAGTCTCGGACTAGACGGGATACGCGGCCCTGGAGGTACTAAGCTGCTACATGTCAGTACTCGGACGCGGCGAGACAAAAGTGCAGAGTCGACAGGACACAGATGAGTCCTGCAGCCGACATGTTGGTGGAGTAAGTTTAAGGAAGTTTGGTTTGTTTTCTTAAATTTGGAAATTCGCCCAACTCAGATCAAAGATAGAGTTGATTTCTAAAACTAACCAGGTTGAATAAATCATCAAAAAAATCAACAGAAAAAGAAATAAGCTATATAATACATATAAAAAAAATTCATTCAAACTAATTTAATTTTGTGTATAGAAAAGTCACTTGTCACACGTTTATATTAAAAGAGCCAAACGTCTTGTATCACCTGCAATGTTTTATGAAAAAAGAAGAGACTGCCCTGTGAATACAGCTCAGTTTAGTTAGGAGAGGGAAACATAACTGGGACTTTCCGGATTTCTGTGAATGAAATCAGAGTTGCAGTCTGTCCGGGAAACACTGACATGCTTCTCTTCTTCTCATTTCAGTCTATTGTAAAGAACGGCAAACAGGCTATGGTTCTGTTTTCCCTGTCGGTCACCGGCATGAATCAGGGTGTGGTTATTTCTAACCGCCAGGGCCCCGCACAGCGATCTGGCAGTGAAATTCCCGGAGAGGGGGCTGCGGAAGAGCCTGAGCCGAGGAGGAGAAGGTCCAGGCCGGCGGAGGAGAACGAGGAATCAAAGAAGTGCTGCTCCAAGTGCGTCTGCAAGCCCATTGACGCAGACACCATCGACATCTATGCCAGGGCCGTGTTCCCTTTCACTTTCGCCGTGGTGAATGTGATCTACTGGGTGGCTTACACCATGTGAAGACGAGGCAGCAGGTCCGAGGGAATGGCTGCCGTCCAGAGCTGTACATAAAAAAACAAGCAAAACAAAAAAAACTGCTGGAGTTGAGCCACTTCGATGCTGGCAGACTGGTGCAGCTGAACACTGCGGGCTTCAGCAAGAAAACTTCAGAAAGAACAAAGTGTATAACAGCCTGTGCATATGAAACTATGTTAATTACCGAAAGTTGTTTAAAAGCACTAAGAGGACTTAAATATATTAAAATGCAGACCGTTGTATAAAGGAACAAGACTGTGTTGCTCATCTGAGGTTTATATACACAGTAAATAAAGGTTAGAACATGCCTTCTCAATATAAGAACCACCTAAACTCAGAACAATGAAGCACTCGAAGCGCCCACGAGTTCTCCTTTAAACAAATAATCGTAGTTAACCCTCCTGAACACCCTCCAGACATGACTGATGGGATGAGGTGTGCCGTATTTCTGCATGGCTGATAACACATTCACCCTCTTCCCCTGTTTTCTAGGTCCTTTGGTCCTCCACCCATTTTTTTTAAAGTTCATTTTCATCTTTAGGACACCATCTGGAGTGTCTTATCTCCTTTTGCCAGTTCTGCCTGTTTCCTTGTCATTAAAGGACTTCCTCCACTACCTGCGTTTGTGTGTCTTTGCATGTGTGTGTGTGTGTGTGAGTGTCTGTTTCTCTTCTTGTTGTAGATAATCTGTTCAACATTAAATCCACAGTTGCTGTATGTGATTTAATAAAGAAAAAGAAACAAAAAAGTTAAAGTCCCCCCTGGCAGATGCAGTTTGTACATGCACGATTCTCCAAGTCAAAAATTCTTTTTGGGATTATGAATAATTGACCCGTCAGTTGTTATAAGTCGAGAACTGGGATCTATTAATAATTTCATACCCGTGTCTGTCCTTTTGGCCCGGACAGGGAAATTGATTTCAGGAAATTTATGGATGAGAAAGCGCTTCCCAGCTTCCCAGGCATATTAGTTTTAACGTTGCCGCGTGAGCATTATGAAAATCGCTGTATTCTCTGGTAGATCTTTTTTTTTTTCTTCAGTATAGTGAATGACTTTGAGAGCTTCAAACTTTAACAGCTCAAATAAGCAGAAAACTTTGCAGGTTAGATCACCAGTACTACAGATTTAGAATTCCGTTAGAAAGCATTCAAAGTTCAAGGTGCGAGCTGATGCTGCATTTTGTCCCGACTCGTAGAGACGAAAGTTTGGTGAATTGTCTTCTTCTCTGCCGCGCTCCTTTTGACTGCTTTCTTCTCCGTGACAACGACAGACGAAGCCTTTGAGTGTACCTGCGGTCTTATGCGTCTGTTCACTGAGATTCAGGGAATCAACTGAAGAGGAACTTTGAAAGAGAATATGGATGGGGAGAAGATACTTCCAGAGACAACAGCCCCTCTGTTCTTTGAGGCTCCATTATAAACTACATCTTTAACAAGTTTGAAACTGTAAAGTTACTTATGGCAAAAACACAAAAAAGTGCTTTTTCATTGCCATTTAAAACAACAACTCTGGAGTATCGTAAGGTGGGAGCTCATTAAACCAGCAAAAACCTGATTTAATTCATCCTTAGATGAACATGAGTATGGTCATTAAATTTCAGAGCTTCCTGTAGGATTGTGTAACTTCATATTTACACGTGTATACGCAGTGGTTTTCTGCAAATGCATACCCTGTTATAGGTGAGTCAAAGTCAAAAACTCATTTCCAAAAGCCATTTAACATCCTTTGGAGCATTTTAAACTAGGTTGCGTCATTGCTTTTGTTTTTTAGGAACGAATAAAAAGCAAAGAGGGTTTCAGACCTGAAATATGTCGTTACTATCCTGGCCACTCGGCCTAATTACATTTGCTTCTTTGATACAAATGATTTGACTGGTTTGAGTGAATTTTACCAATAAAGTTTGTGACGCAGGCCAGACGAGTGTCAATGACAGGCATTCAAAAGTGGCGAGCAGCCGAGCTGGAACGGCGGTGAAGGGACGCTGCCAGTTTTGTGGTTAGAAGCTGCAGTTCTGCAGCCATCGTGGTTGTTTTGAACGATGGCTCTTGGAACTCCCCGTATGAGGCATCCCATAAAGCCCAGCCCTCAGGAGAGATCAGAAGATGGTAAATTTTGAAGTTTTATAAACACTTTGACTGTGAAAAAGTGGTCCCACCAGCCAGCAGCCACCCCTGTAGGCCGCTGCCTAAAAATGAACTTCAGAAGTCCCCTGAAAGGAGCCCGTCTCCATTTGAATGTGGGGTCCATCTGAGATATAAATGAGCTGAAAATATGGGATTGTCCATGGCTCCCATGCTGGCCCAATGCGAATTGCTCCCAGTAGACCATAGATGATAAATGGGCGTGAGCCCAAAATGGGCGTCTTATCTCAGTCCCATTTGGGTCAACGGCATAAGAGAACCCATGTGGGCAATTCATTAATGTGCAGCAGCAGACAGTCTCACATGGAGCCCCATTTTTAAGGCCATTTACATCTCACATGAGCCCCACATACAAATGGGGAAGCAGACCATATAAGACAGCAAAGGATTTTCAGGAAGCTATTTCCAGAGGTCACGACACCAAGAAAACCTAAAGAAAGTTTAGATTCACTACGTTTCTCAACGTCTGTATGTTTTTGGACTGTAGGATGAAAGCGGAGTATCTGTCGAAAGAAATGTGAGATTGGGGAGAACATGCAAACAGAAAAGACGCAAGATAGGATTCAAACCCACCAAGTCTGTGTCCAAACTTTAAAAATCAACATCTAAATAAGATAAATGTGGACTTAAAATTTAACCTTTGGGCCACAAGCTTCAATATTTGGTTCACTTGCATTATATTTTTCCTTCTTCAATTTATTTTTCTTTTCTGGAAGCAGTTGGGAAATGTTTTTTAGTGAAAAGGCTCTGATAAATCTACTTCAAGCTTTCTACTTAGCACCAGCTGACAGACCATTTACCAGCGGAGGAGACGGATGTGCTTTTAAATAGCTGTGCTGGAGACTGAAACAAAGCTTGGGCTGAGGATAAATATTAGACTTAATGATGATAAAATGCTGTACAGAAAATCCAAATGTGTGCAAATGTCTGCTGGATGCATAAATCCCTCACTGAATGCTGTTTCGGCTTCCTCCAAAAAATGGACCAAATGTTCTGGTGAGGAGGAACAATGTCCGGTCAGTCATGGAAAAGTATCTCATCAGTATTCACAGATTTGTTTGACTGAGAAGAACGAGGGAACAGATCATTTCAGTCGTCTGTCCATGTTGATTGACTGTCCTGGACAGCGTCAACCCACTCGGCCTCCTCATCCTGATGCAGCAGCAGTAACGTACCCACACACTCGTCTCCTTTTTCTTTTGTCGGTTGGCGTTTTTGTGTGCAGGGAGCATGGCCGTTATCAGGCCCCAGCGATGCAGAGGCAGAGCAGGCATGGGTGGGAGTGGGGCAGGGATGGGCGATCTCTGAACGCGGAGACCGGCAGACTGGTTTCTCCCAGGCAGATAACTTTGTTCTGGGCCAGGAGAAATGACATCATGACGGATGGCAATGAAGATGTGGGTGCAAGGGGCAGGAAACCTTATCTCCTACGATGGCACCGGCGGGGGACGCAGATGCGCAGGAATACACTTGTGGATCACACTGATACTCCACTTCAGTAAGCTTGAACGGCGGTCACTCCCCACTTAGCACAAACACACACACAGGAATACACACCCCTGATGTGTCTGCTCTTCTGGTAGCTCTAGGAGGTAGCAGTCATATAAAAAGGCAAAATCTGACAGATAGAGGCCAGATCACTGTGTGTGACTGCTTTGTCACCTTCCACTGCACTTCCACTGGAGTCTGGAGTTTTCTTTGGAAATACTCTAAGGATCAAGAAGAAGTCCAACTTGTACTGAAGGTATGTACTGCATGCAGCTGTGAGATACATAATACATGACATCTCAGCACACTTTCAATAAAAACAAGTTAACTTCCCAAGAGAAACTTGGATTCAGTTCATTTATATTTCAGAAAATTTGCTCATATGAGTTTGGACGAAAGTAAAAACATCTCGTCAAAATGAAAGACTTCTCTGTAATCCTTTATTAGATGTCACAAATGGATATTTTTTCAATGTTTTAATCTGATGTTTTTGTTTTTTACGTCAGGTTGGAAGAAATCCCTCTGATATAGATATTTCTGTTTCCACTGACACCACCTCGTTAGTGCTACCAGAACACTTCTCCAGTTGATTAGTTACACTGACACTAATACATTTCTATAAGAGTAGAGAGATTATGTGCATCAACATGCAAATTAAGACTTTTTCTGTTTAAAAGTAATTTAGATTCATTCCCAGGCAAAAACGCAGAGTTGAATCATTTAAGATATAAAGCCGCCCTCTGTAGCAATACCACTTATGACCACATGGGGTATGTAGCTGCAGTGCTTTTACGAGAAAGCCTCTACAGGGGTACTTCACTTTGTCTAACACATGAACTGTCCTGGGTTGCACTGCCTCAATGTGATTTTGCTACATAAAAGGGACTATAAAGCCGTTGTTATTTTTTTTTTTTCCAACAACTGTAAAATAAGGAAAATCACATAATTGTCACGACTTGGGGGATGTAGGACCCAGACGGGAACGAGAGAAATCAAGACAGAACTTAAGCATAATGATACAGGCTTTAAAAATAAAACACGAACAGATAAACCCAAAAACTGTGACAATAATTCATGTTTGACTTATGGACAATAACTGATATAAACCCTCTGAAAAACGCCGACCTGCCTCTAAAGCGGCCCTCCCAAAGTACACGAGCAGACAAAGTCTGTTCTCTGAAGAAAAATACAGTTTGATCGACAACTCAGCGCTCCAGTGACTTTGCTGGGGTCACTTACAATGATTGGATGGCACCTGCCGCTAATACGTGTGATCCATATTTTATGTTTGATGTGAGAAAGTTCAATCAACTGTTTGCTGTTGGTGTGTGATGTGAATATTAGGAAGTAATAAAAAAAACAAAAAACGTAGGGTCCTGACTCTCCTGCCAGTGGAAAAACAAACCAGTTCTTTGTAGAACCTGTTTGAAACTGGCTGTAGCACCAGCACCGATTCTGAGCTGGTGGAAACAAGCCAAGTTATTGAACCATGAAGAGCTACCTGCTCCACATGAAAAATGTTGCATCAAACACAGTAGTGGTCCTATTTTGGCAATTTATCGTCATCCTGAAATATTCTGACAGGAAGTATAGTGACGGAGGGTGATGGATCTGGCAGTCCTCGGCCTGAATCAATTCACGTTGAAATGATGAACCTCTTGATTATTTGAAAACTATAGGATGTATCTGTTTTTTTGGCACAAGTTTGGAGTCTTTCAGTCATAAAGAGAGTCAGGGATCAAATTGAAGCAGAGCGAAGCCTCCTTGAGTGATTTAATATTGACTGCAGATCATTTTGTTTGTGTCCTGCTTACTAATCACAGCTTGCTCTGAATTCTCCCAAAGCTCTGAGGTTTTTATCCTGCTGACTAATTGACAGCAAGCGCTGTTTGCATACTGAGTCGTTGTGCAATAGTTACAAATAAGGAAAGCTGAACTGGGGTTTGAAGTGTGATGATACATGGTAAATGGTCCACACTTATATGAGGCCTTTAAAGCGTATTATTATTATTACGGCTTCTTATTCACCCATTCACACAAACACTCATGTCACGAATGCTGTTGTGAATGTTTGCGCTCTAACACTGTGGTTGCATGGATTTGTTTAGGTAATTTTCCTGTTTGGCAGTATTGCACTGACTATTCTGTGTGTGTATTCTGACTTTATTGCAAATATAAATGCTCTCACTTTTACATCAAAACATAACTTATTCAAGGCATATGGTAACAAGAACATTTCTAATTTATTTTTGTAAACTTTTTGTTTCTCAGGAGAGTTCATCTTAAAGAAAAAGCGTTGGTTTGGAGCCTTTCATTGACAGTTATTTTGTATTCTGTTAGTGTTTTTTTCTGCTAAAATACTGAACTAGTTTCAGTCTCACAAGAGGGATCTTCTGAAAATGAAATACAGGACCAGAACAGCATTTCCCTAGTCGTGTTTAATGCAGCATCTCACATTTGAATCGCTGTAAATAAGCAGAGATGAATGTCTCAGTGACTGTCAAACCAAGGCCCAACAGTCTAATGATGCACAGCGATTTTTAAAAAAAACACCAAAAACGTACTAAATAATGTTTCCATTTGAATTTCAAAAACGCTGCAGTAATTCTTAAAATCCTTACAGTCCTCAATGAAACCATCCTCTGTGCAGGTTTTCTGAGGTGGATGATGTGTCGCCTCCTGAACATCATGCTGGCTTTGCTGAGCCGCTTCCTGTTTGCAGTCCATGGCGTGGTGACTGTGTGGCGAGTGGTGGCCGTCAAAGGGGAGCCCCTTTACTGGCTGCTGCTGACTGGCGTGGCTCTGTTGGGCGTGGAAATGGCCGTCACCTTGAAGTGCACCAGAAACGCAGAGTGGAGATGGTAAAATTCAAGCCTTTGTAAGAGTTAGGATGTTTGGAGGAATGGCAGACGATGTATGAGCTGTTCTTGACTTAAATATGCTGATGAGACTAACTGGTGTTATCTGAAACACAGCAGGAAGACCATTACCAGCCTTAGTGGGGAGAAGATCAGTCTGGCTGCAGAACAACACTCTGCATCGGAAATACAAACAAAAAGCAGACAGTGGCGCCACAAGGGGCTACGTCCGCTTTGCTGGTCTGACGTGGACAACACTTGCGGTTGTCCAAACGACCACCAGGGGCTGGCTCCAGAAGTGAGTCGGTCCCCATTGACCCGCATGTTAAAAAAATTCAACTTCACAGCAGAACAAAACATATTTAGTGAAGTGAAGGCATCAGGGCATGGTCACTTATGTTTTAGATATATGGCTTGTTGTGCTGTTGGTTCTACTAACCGGTCAGAACATGTCCACCTGGCCATAGCCCCTTTAACGTTGGTGGATACCCCATGTTTAACACCCGAATCTAGTGTGTCCCCTGGCCTTTTGACATATGCAGAGCCAATCTGTAGTAAAGTAAATAAACTTTATTAGCCCAAAACACAACCACCTCAGTTAAATGCATGTCAACACAGAGGTCCACGTGACCTAAATAGTCAACAAATATTCTTTTGGCTCACATTTATATGACCTGTATGAGGTGAGGAAACCACAAAACATTATAGAGTTCGATTTATTGACTTAAAAGTGTATCTGTTTGTAATGAAACAGAAGTCCAAGCATCTGCTGTGTAGACATGTTATGGGATACCAAAAAAAAAATCATTTCGTTCCAACTTATTTTTATTTTTTCCTTTCAGTTTGCAGAAAAAAAGGCTATGAACGTGTTCATGAAAATAATAACCTTGGACATGTTCCCCTTTTACCAAAGCCTCCCTACAAAGGAAAATTCAATAGGATTAGCAGCACACAAAGAACCCTGGTCACCCTCGATTGTGGGTTAATGTGCCAACATAATCAAACGAGTTTGTCATCAGTCAGCTGGCTTCATCCTCTGGTCCTCACCAATGCCAAAACAAACTCACGCCATTCCTCTGAGCAGCTACTCAAATAAAATCCTGATAAGTTATTGATAGGTCCGAATTTGTAGCAGCAGAAGTTAAATATGAAAGGTTTGTAAGATCCGAGTATTCACATAAAACAGCAAAGCTTACAGAATGACAATAAGGACACCCTGCTGATGAAATTAAACAAGTTCTTCAAACAAAATCCTGAGACATGTGCATCATTAGTGGTGTTCACATAACCTAAGTAACCTTTTTACGACGATAATGACACTATATAAATAATACTAACTATAAATATGGTACGAGAGTCTTAATCTGCTGAGACCAACTAAAAAGATTAAACAGAAAAACTAAAAATCACAATTCTAAACCTGCAAAATTTTAGCCAGAGAAGAAACTTGGTTGGGTTTAGATGAAGTGAAGCTCATCGGAACAGAGTCCCCGGAGTGAGTCTGAGTATGTATCAAAGCAACAATGATGTCAGAAGGATTCATAAACTGAAATGTGATTCAAAATGAGAGAAAACTTTGTTTGAGGTGAAATCAGGACATTTTTAAAACAGAGCAGCAATGTGTCAACTAAATCTCATTAAAACACAGACACACACACACACACAGAAAAGAAGTGAAATCTGCCATTGCAAAAAGGATTCCTGCAAACTTTGAAGAAACTTGAAGCATAGCAGTGGAAACATGGCAGAAAGCACCAGCAGACGGGTGCAAGAAGCTGATAAATGGCTACCAGAAACATCCGGAGGCTGCGAACGTTGCTAAAGGATCTGTTACAAAACGCTGAACAGGGCACGGTTTGTGAGCAGGCTGACCGATGGACCACTGACCAGCAAACGCTACCTCCACACAAACCGACTGTAACAGGTCGGTTAGTGACACCGAACTGTAACCATCCCAGTCTCAAAGCAAAACACAGCGATCACTCAGACGGTATCAGTAAAGCACTTTATATACGCCTGAATGTAGCACAAGGTGCTTTAAAGACAGGAATGTGAAAACAGCAAATAATAAAAATAACAGTTAAAGGGAAAAAAAACCCAACACCCCCCCGCACCCCCCAAAAAACATAAACAAACATTAAAGGCAGAGTAAGCAATTCTTTACAATTTCTAAGCCAGGATACCTTTGTCACATTCACTTTTATCATTTTATCCTCTAGTTGCCCATCTCATCTATACACCTTAAAGAAAACCCAGACCTCATACCCACCACTGTCTCTGTAAACAGGAAACAAGACAGGGTTGGGGTAGGTGGGGTCAGCAACCCCCCTTCAAACATTACTCCGGCGAATCACTGACAGAGACTCCCCAGTGGGGAGTGATCTCTCGGGGAGCAGTGGAGAGACACGGTGTCTTTCAGAAACTGCTTACCCCACCTTTAACAGCAACCACACCGTCGAAATTCACCGTTTGAATTTGTGAGCTGGTAGCAGAAGCATGGACACATTTTTCCTCATCATGCATGTTTAGTCTGACTTTAACCTTGTACCTCTAACTGCTAACTATGACTCTTCATGAGTGACTGTCAAGTAGAAAAAAGTGAGGGTGGTGGAAAATCGTTGTGTTGAATGGGTCTGGGAGGTTTGGACTAAAGCCCTTGATGAAGCCATTTTCAAAATCCCTTAGACATTTACTCCATATTCCTTGGATGTCTTCATCTTCTTATGCTTTTCCTGTTAGTGCTCACCACAGCAGATCACCTGTTTCCATCTTACTCTGTCTTCTGCATCTTCCTCTGTCACACCAACCGACTTCTTATCCTCTTTCAGCACATCCAGAAATCTCCTCTTCGCTCGTCCTTGTATTTCTCCTCCCTGGCAGCTCCATCTGTGTCGTCCTGTAACTGATATATTCACTATCCATCTCAACAGCCTCTCTTAATTTGTTTCCAAAGCATCTAAACCTCAATCTATCCATATTTGTCACTTAACATCTTTAAATCCACCTTCTCATGAAAGTGTACTTTGTCACGTAACGAGACACTGAATGCCATTGTCATGAAGCAAATCATGGCGCTGAATGTCTGAGTCATCATGTGACGAGAAATAAGTTCCTTGTAAGGAAACGAGGAAAGGACGTGGGCCTTATTAGTTTGTAAAACTGCAAATATTTCACCCATTGGACCAAAACAGCTATTACACAATAAGGCTTGAATGACAAACTATTTCCTTTCTAGGTGAAGCTGTCAATATAAATGTCTCTGTGGGATAAATGAAAAAGAAGAAGCCTGGGGCCTCCTTCAGTTTATACTTTTTTATTTATTTTATTTTATTTTTACAGGCTTGACATTGAGGATTGAGATGTTGTAGGCAGACTTTGTAAACCTGTTTTGTGCTGGGATTAAATAACTCCTAAACTTGTTACTGTGAACATTTTACGACCCATCTGCCCGGCGCCGTGAGAGGCAGCACACATAAAGCCCGTAATATTTTCTGTTTTTCTCAGCAGCACTTTCTCCCTTTCGCTTCCTCTATTTCAAAAGGAAAGCAGTGAATTCAGCTGAGTGAATGCTGTCAGCTCGTCATCACCTCGCTGTCACAGTCTCTCCAGACAGACACCAAAATGTCTTTTGTTGGTTTGAGTGTCGTTTCTGACCAGCTAGCTTTTTAATCGAGGGGGGTGGAGGGGGGCTCGAGTAAACCTAAACAATGTCAAACCTTATTACTGGAGTCCCAAATGGATATGGGCATTTAGCGTCACACTATACATTCAATACTATGTGTTGGTTTTAGTCACACACGGACCGAACAGCCCAAGACAGCAGCTTTCTTCAGGCCTCTCCGTTTTCTCACTGAGTCTTACTTTGAAGTTCTCTCCTTATGGAGAAGGCTTTGCTCTGTCAAGTGGGATTTGCATATATGATGAGAATAATTTTCTGTCTGAAATTTGATGCCTCTACCGGGGGGGGGGGGCTCGTTCTTCTTTAGCGAGTGCCAAAAGTAAAAAAAAAAAAAAAAAAAAAAAAGTGTGTACCACTAAAAATAGCCCTACCCCTACCCCTGTCCTTCGGTGGTTCTCTTTTAGGTTCTCCCCTATGGTTTTCCTGTACCTCAGTACTGTCATCCCATCCATTTGGTTTCTGGAGCTGAGCCTGTTACAGTCCAAGCTGCCTCCCAACAGTTCCTCTGGCCATGATCATTTGGTGGCTCATATCCCAATCACAGCGGTAAGCATCTCACCACGTAACTGTCCTCCCCGCCTCGCCCTCCGAGCAGCCACATTAAAAGAGACACCTGATATCAGATAAGATTGAAATCTAGCAAGGGGGAAGATAAACTAGTCGTTGCAGGAAATGTGCAGTAGACACATGGAGATAGTCCAGATAAAAAAATAAAATAAATATAAAAATCTCAGGTCTCTGCCCTTCTGGGTTGTTTTTATTCCAGTTTCTTTCATGTAAGATTTAGGAGGCTTTTGGCCTTTGGCTGTTTTCAAGCCTGGGAAGCTGTGGGCAGAAAATTGAAGACATTGTGTTTCAGTAATGTTATAAAAAGGTTTGGTCAATATAATTGTAACATACTCTGTCGCCACAAGGAGCGGATCCACCAGACATCCAGCTGATATAAAAAACAATGTGGACGTGTCCTGTTTTAGCACCACTAAAGTAATATGTGGTAACTGAGACAGAGGAAAATATCACAGTTAAACATATTGTTCGGCAGATTGGTGTCCATGTGCCTGTTATGCCGTTGTGGAGCGTTTTTAAAGAGAATAAAATATGACCACTAATGAGATTCTTGATTCTCAAACTGTAGAAACTGCTCTCTGCCTTCGGATAACTTCTAAAAAAACATCTGCAAAGACATTGTTTTTCAATAACCCCTTTAACCCTTTGATGCTGAATATATAATATTTGATTTATTAATTTTTGTGATCTCTGCACCATATCTAAATATAACAGTAAATTAATAAATACAATTAAACCATTTAAAAAAACGAATTTTATTTTTTGTTCTGCATATATATATATATATATATATATATATATATATATATATATCTATATATATATATATATATATATATATATATATATATATATATATATATATATATATATATATATATATATATATATAAGGATTTTATGTGTATTATTTCATATTTCAGGATTTAAAAGGTTAATAATCTTTCAATGTTTGCAAGTTGTGGATGCTGAATTTGTTCAATAACAGGTCTAAAAGACATTTGGATTGGTTGAAACATGAAGAAAGGTCCAAATCAAAAACAATAACGCAATGATAAATGGGATTGTCATTACTTTTTCACAGTGGATCATCACAAGAGTAAAAACAACATTTAAAAATTGATCTGCAAGCAGTTTTCTAGCCAGTCATATAATATTAAATGATTATAAAGATATCATATGTCTTGCCAGATATTAATATTTTTATTTTCTTTTTCTTACCCTTCTCTGGATATTTGTGTTTTATTGATAGTTCATCCATCATGTTCCTACAGGATTGCGGTGTTAACTGTATGCTGGCTGGTTAACTCTTTGGTTCTTCGTGATTGAGCGTTAGGATCTTAGACTGTAAAAGAAGACCTTGACCAAGACCCAGTGACGTCACTCATAGGTTTCCTTGGGGTGAATAGGTGGAACGAGCAGGCCTGGAAGCCCGCAGTTACACGCTCACTAACATGAAGTGGAGGACCATGATGTCACCGGCTTCACTGGAGCAGATTTTACTTATTTATTTAATTGTAAAATAAATCACATAACAGTGATGAACATTGGTTGTGCCAGCCATTAATTAAAAGGCCACACCCCTAATTATGCATAAATGTGTTGCTTTATATAATTTTACCTGATGTGGAACAAAAAAGCGTTCACCTGTACAGTTGTCATGGATGTGAAGTGTAGCAATGTAGGCCAAAACCATTTTTTGGACAAGACTAAATATTTTTATTTCTGCTGGAAAGTTGGACATTTTTAGCCCGGAGGTCAGTGGAGATGGACTCTCTTTATGACCATGAACCCAGTGGTCGGTTGAGGAACTGCAAACTAAAGTCACTGTGGTTGGGTCAAAAAGGCAAGGGTGACGTTGCAACTTGAATACGATGAGTTCTCTGTGGGACTGTTATGTCGAACCGCAGGGTACCTGCGGTGTCATAGCAGGAAAACGAAGCCACACAATCATCAAGATGCTGTAGAAATGATTGTACCAAAAAATCTAAGTTTGAACACAGCAAGTGCTCCCAGTATGACAAGACTGTGCTATTTCTTTCTCCCAGGAAATTGTGAAACTGGACCCAGAGAACTGGGTAGCTGGCCTGGAACAGACCATGCTCATCGTGCTGGTTCTCGGTCGCTGGCTGATGCCAAAAGGAGACATGTCACGTGATCAGCTCTCACAGCTCCTCATGGTTAATGTAGGGCTCGGCGCCGACATCCTAGACATTTTCGACACTTTCAAGGAACCTCAAGTCCAAACCAACGAAGTGGTTGTCCTTATCGGTCTGACCCTCTTTTCCTGGGCACTCATGCAGTTTCCTCTGGTCCTCACTCAGACTCGGCCCCTGAAAGACGAGTCTCCACAAAGGAACAGCCCTGACCGCCACTGCTGTCCTGAAGCTTCATCCTCTTGCACTTCCTGCTGCTCCAGTGAAGTCTGGAGCTTGTTGCTCACAGTGGGCCTCCAAGACGGCCCGTTCCTGGTTTACCGTCTATATCTAATGGTACAAGAACAGGTCCTCAACCAGCTCATGATTTTCTTTACCTGTAAAAACATCCTCATTGTCCTTTTGGAGATTTATCGAATCTTTGTGGTGCAGTGCGAGCAGCAGGTGCGGGAGGCAGTGGTGGAAAGGTGTCATGTTCTGGTGCTCTTCAGTCAAACCCAAGGAACCAGCAAAGAAGAGAAGGAGGAGGAGGAAGTGGTTAAAGAGCAGCGCTGTCACACAGACATGGAGAGGGCAACCAATGGGGAGGGAGATCAGAGAGATATCCAGGTAAAGAAAGGCTGTAAATGTCGTGAGGCTTGACTGTGGCCCTCAGAGGGAAGGGAAAGACTTTGAAACACCACGAGAAAAGCCTAACCCATCTACTATCTCTTACATCTCAGGCTGGTTCAGAGACAGTCTCAGCTCTCTGGAGGTTTGGTGACTAAAAACAGATCGCAAGAGAAGCGGCGCCTATGTCCCCATTGAAAAGATCAGTCATGACTTTCTGCAACTCCCTTTGATAGAGCTCCTTCTGAAACAAGAGGTTTCTACAGTGTAGACGACACGTTTATTATATTTAACAAGAGCTGTCAATCTATCCAATATACGAAAAAAATTAATGAAGCTACTGAAACCAAAGAAATGCAACTGCTTTGCAATAAAGTTACACTCATTTATTTAAATTAGCATCATTAGTTGTTAGAATGGGCTCATTGTGCATTTAATGAGGATGGTGTTGAATTTCTTTTAATATACTATAAAAATTGATCGAATCATTTGGTAACATGTATGTCTTGCTTGAAAAACCCTTTTCTAATAAAAGGACATTTAAAAACATGCTCAGTGCTGTTTGTTTTACTTTGATTACCATGAGATGGCAGTGTTGCCAAGTCAACTGATGCTCAACACAAATAAACACTGTCCTTGGATGGAACATGCATGAGTTACATGGAGGGGGGGGGCAGGGGCAGGGGCAGTGTCAAACTTAAGCATTTATTTGGTTTGATAATTTCCTCCAAGGGTGTGTTTGCAGGATCTAATGATATAGTGAGGTGAGCCTAAAAGCACATATCAGAAATACAGTTGACAGTTTCAGGCAGTGGACAGTAATCAGACGCGATCTAGATACAGCTTATAACAATTAGGAAGAGAGTGAAGAAGTGTTCTCCACTCTTCAAGGTTCATTTTCCATTTGAGCACAATCAGCCCATAGAAGCCTGTTCGAGAGCTCAGTGCATTTTTATCATGTCTGAAAAAGCACCCTCATGATTATGTGGGAGTAGCATAAGTTCAACGTGATTTGCTCTCCCTTTTTCTCTTTTCAAAGATGGAAGGTGCTTTTGTGAGATCCCATTGCAATCCAAGCCTACAAAAGTGAGAGACTCTTTAAAAGCCTGTGAGGACCGGCAAACGTTTGAACTGAAGCTCAGAGGCTCAAGGGTTCGAGCTACTTCATGGTGGGGACAAACAGCTGTGGCACAGTCCTCCCCGTCCTCCCGATCCTCACAATAACTCTCCTGTCAAATAAGGGCTGCGATACAGGCCTCCTGCATTTATGGATGACACTCTCAGTCTGCGTCTCCGTGTCGAGGCAGGTTGGGATTGAAGACTGAGCGATGCCAGCGAGCGTCTATACATCAAATTGCTGCACTTCACCTGGCCTGCCGCACAGTGATAGGTGCTGAATGAGTTGGGACTCTTTGTTTCCAATGAACTCTTGATGAAAAAAAGACAGAGCCAGAGTGGAGACACAAAGAGGATCCAAGTGTTTTCCTCTCTATCTTGTCTGTGCTTGACTATAAAAACATAGAGATTTTGCTCAGGCTTTCCTAAACTATGTTTGTAGGCTATCTCTGATAGGTTTACTGGAGAGCACAAGTGCGCTTCCCTTTGGTCTGAATAATTGATAGTGGAGCCAACTCTTAAAAGATAGAGAGAATAATAATGGAGAGTCCTCACTGAGATGTTTGTTGAACAGGCAACAAAATGCCACCTTTTCCCTTTAGCACTGATCATTCCCAGTTCACAAAGTCACTTCCGGACAGATCACATCACACAAGGCCAATACGAGGTCGCTGCTCGTCCCATAAACATCAGAATTTTGGGAGAATCCAACGTTCATATGACAATGTAATGTGGGCAATTCAATGGGGTGATGAAAGCACTGCTTGCTTCTGAAGAGTCCTTTCCCTCTTCAGATTAACTGCATGCTTTAACAAGATTGTGTGGGTATGTAGGAGGATGGGCATGTTAGCTGATCCATGAGCTGCCCTACATAGATAGAAAGGCAGGACGAGAGCGTGGAAACCCTGCAGATGGGTTGAAAAAAAAAATGTGAGTCACCCCTCAAAAGACCTGAACCGTAAATTACCTGTTCACATGCATGAAAGTGATGCTGCAGCTCCATCGGGTCCCCCTTAAAACTTTCTATTTTTACTGTACACTTTTATTACATCAATTCATTAGGCTCCACGAAATGCAAAACTGGTGCGTGTGATTTAATTTCCTTCCATATCTTTCTATCTTTCCGTATATGATCATGCCTCTGAGCACAGAGTGGAGTGCCTAATCACTAACAACAAATCATTTGACAGCTTGATGAGTGTATTCATTGCAGTAAATTAACTTAACAAACAGCTTCATTCTTTCCTTCTTCACTCCTTCAGATAGGGCTGTGATCATCTGATCATGGTGGATATTTATATTAGGCCAAAACAACATCTCTCACATCCTTGTGTGATGATTTTGAATTTTGGCCCATTGTTATTTACGTTAGGACATCAGATCATTGAGGTTTTTGTGTATTTGCTTATGCACAGCTCTCTCGAGGTCCCGCTACAACATTCCAGTTGGGTGAAGGCTTGGACTCTGACCATGTCACTCTAAAATCTCGATTAGTACATTTTTCAGCCATTCTGATGTAGATTTGCTGGATTGCTTCAGATTGGATCACTGTTCTGCTGAGTGATTCGGTTCCAGGCAGACCAGACAGAAGAGTTCATGGTCGACTCGGACTCTTTAAGATATCCAAGTCCTGGGGCTGCAGCCCCGAATCATCACCCTGCCCAAACACAGCACTGGGCATCGAGGCTAAACATCTCCATGTTGTCTTCATGTTGTCTATAAAACATTGTTCCAGAAGTCTTGTGGTTTGTTCAGATGCAGTTTTGCAAACCTCAATCATGCTTCCATGTTCCTTTTAGACAGAAGAGGCTTTCTTCTGGCAACACTTTCAAACAAACTGTACTTCTTAAGTCTTCTAATTTTGTTGGGTCTGACTAAGCGCTTGGTTGATAAAGCTTTCTTTTTTCTTTTTTAAATGTATTACTCTAAGCATTGCAAAGTTAGACCGTAGGATAAGTTGCTCGAATGTCCACTTGGCAACTATCCTAAATGGTTTCCACTTAGGAATAATTCTTCTCACAGTAAAACGTTGAATTACAAATTGTATGGAAATGGGTTTATAATCATTTCCTGATTGGTGAGCAGCTACAATTGCTTCTGTAAAGCCATTGCTCATGTCTTACCCTCTTGGCATTGTGTTAACACACAACTGTCTGCATTTATAGAGGCATCCATAAGCCAGTAAACAGAAAAACCTTAGAAGCAGAAGGAGGAGAACTCATTAAATACATTTAAAATAAAGTTTAATAAATGATCTTGAGCAAGCAAGGGCGAGGTGTTTTTAAAGACATATTTCATTTGTACAATAAACTGGGTAAAACCTCTGACAATCAGAGATCCTTGGTGACTCCTCATGACAAAAAAACAAGTACATGATTATGTAGGAGCGGTATCAATATCTCCAAAACAACCAGAAGCCCTCAAAGACAACCAGAACCACGCAGAGATAGGCTCATCCTGAGGAGATGCATCTCTACTGACAATGAGAAGGATTTTACCACATGCCAAAACTTCTGTATCTTGAATCAAACAAACAATCACAAAGTCCCAAGACAGTAAGGTGCAGCTCATCAGCCTCCGCTCCCACAGATAAATCTGTCAACATGTTACTGAAATGTTACAGTAGAAGAGAAAGAGTAAAAAACAAAAGCAAACTTCAAATGAACTCCGCAACTTTCTGACAGGCAGCCGACGAGCCGGCTCATGTACCACCATGGATGGAAACTAATGAGCTTTACTCCACTGCTGGTGGATCAGAAGCTCTGCATGGCTGGCTCGCTCTCACAAAGTGCAGGATTTTGAATTTTGAATCGACTCTGCTAAATTTCTTTCAACATGACATATAAAGTCAAGTGAAAAAGAAGGATTCTCTCATTCATTTCTAAGAGTTTACAAATCGCTGCGTAATCATTGGAAGACCACTGACAGGTCTTCAAATGAGGTAAGTAAAGATAAACAAGAACATCACATGACCTATTATATGTATAATTATCTGTTTGACAAAATCTAAGCTGAAATACAGATGCCATGTTTGAAAAACAAAGTAAATCTTCAGGTGACTATGTAGCAACCAGTGATGCACGAGCTGATCTGAACTGAGCGGTCGACCGCGGTCAGCCACGGTCACCTGCGGTCACCTGCGGTCAGCTGCGGTCACCTGCCGTGAGGAGTCAAACCATGATGATCCATCAAGGTTTGAATGTTTAGTTTTAGACAGATTAATATTAGTCCAAGTTCAGGGAAGCAAGATAACATTTTTTATTTTCTTTTAAAATCAAATGCCAGTAACAGCAAAAATATGTTTCAGATATATCCAAGAATTGGTCACATAAAGCCCTTTTTAAGTCTGGGCAATAGGCTGTAGTCTGATGATAATGCTGGCACAAGGCGTGATGTCATGCTTATGCCATCAAAATTTCAAAATTTGCGGTTCTGGTTGAGGTCAGGTTGGCTGAAAACGTCATTTCTAAACGTACCCGCGCATCACTGGAAGCAACCAGGTGCTGTTAATGAATAAAGGCTCGATTGATCAGCAACAGGTTTTTGCAATGTTGCTCTGGACAAAGCACAAGCCCTTTGGAAGAATATCATTTGGACAAATTAGACTAAATTTTGAGATTATTTACACTAATGCTAAACTCTATATTTGACAAAAATCAGACAAGGCAGATCAGCCCAAATCACATCATACAAACAGTCAAGCACGGTGGCGGAGGAGTCATGATTTGATCTTGCTTAGCCTAAACTGCAAACTGTTCTCCGGAAATGAATGCGGGGCCAATTTTTAATAAGTTTTACCAAGCAGACCAGCAGATCCAAAGCAGAATAGCTAAAAAAGAAAAGAGCCAAAGTGCTTCAACCTCAAACTGATTAAAAACCTGATGCAGGACTTCTATGAGAGCTAAGTTTCAGCTGTGCTTTTGTTAAATGATGATGCAATTTAATCATGTTTATTGTTCAATGCTTTAGCTCATCTTAAGACCTGGAAAGGGTCAAATCATTTTTTTATGCCTTTTATTTTTTTTATGTCTTCTTTATGGTTACCCACTTAAGTCCAGGCTCCACTGAACCTACTTGCGACTAAGGAATTGCGTTGGAAATGGTTGCTGTTATGTCACTTCAGTGTTTCTATGTGGAGTAAGAAAGCAAACAATACCATTTATGTTATGAAGGCCTTGAGGGAGCTCTGAAGTGCTAGATACTTTCAGAGCCATCTTCACTGTTGTGGGCCTGTGGAGATTTAGCCCGACATCTGTGGTCTGGAGTTTTATTTTCATGGCCGAAAACTCCAGAAAGGAAGAAGAACCATTTTCGATTAACCATGGCAATATTTTATGTTATTGCTTTGATCCAAATGAATTATGTGTGCATGTATGAACCCTGCTTCTATCATCTGTCTTTTGAGACACACTATCCATTTGTCTCCCTGTTTGTAGATACAATAAAATCCACTCTTATACGTTTCCATGAAATGAAATTTATTCTTCAAAAAAGGTCAGAGTGGTGGGTGAAGATAAGGATATAAGACTAGCCTGGCCAGCCATACTAATTCTTTTTCCCTTTGATACAAAGAATTAGTCTGCTTCCTCTGGATTTGACTTTGAACTCCAGGGGACAGGACACAGAAGAAATGGTCTCTGAATGCCACTGAACAGGCATGCAACAAATCAGAGGAAAAAGAGCATGCGACGTAGGGAGAGCGACAGCCATAATAATATCAGCAAAGGCCCGAGCACTTCTGCGGCCTATCATGTTTTTTTTTTAATTTTTTTTTTTATTAGTGGGTCTTGGATGATGCTGTATATCTCATCATGTAAAATCCACCCTCGCTTGTGTGGTTCTGTACCGGTGGAAATGGCTGTGAACCTGTTACAGACAAAGTTTTCAGAGATTTCCTTTTTTTCACATTATTTACTGGAGAAGCAACATGGTGCAGGAGAAGAACAAAACCGGTTGAGTTCCATATTAACGTATCTGTCAATGACTTGAAGAGTTATTATTCTAAGCAGGGTTAGTCGAGTTTAACCCCTGGGAACCATAAATACCTGTGCAGTTATCCACAGGCTTTTGGAGATTATTTTTCTGGGCTACGGCAGATAATAAATCACCCCCAAATTAATGATGCAAAAGACTTTTATCATAAAAGGAGGAACCATTTTCCAAGAAGAGACAAAAAGCATTGGTGCTCTCAACACAAAAAAAACATTTAATTAACTTTCTCTGCTACTTTTAACTTACATCACACAGACGCCCCTGTTGGTGACCTATATTTAAAACAAGAAAATAAATAAATAAATAAATAAAATAAAGATTTAGCCACGCTTACAGTGATTTTAGGTCACGCATTTGGAGCATTGCCTCATGTTCTCAATGAGTTTGCCCAGTTCAAATTGTTTTAACTTTCTGATTCAAAGGCAAATTAAAGTCGGAAAAGACCATTAGGTCCTCAGGTTTCCGATAACATTGACTTGTTTTGGCTCAGTCTTATTTATATTCACTTCAGTCTCTCTCCAGTATTAATTGCTTCAGTCACCAATTTTATGCAGAATGCAAAAACAAGCAATGAGTGTGAAATCCCATTCTAAACAGTGCTTTCTGAATTCCTACCACATGGCAGTTTTGGAGATAACTGCTGTGACTGCTAGCAGTTTAGTCAGTCAATCTCAGGCCACAGAGGAGGTATTGTTGAAATATTAATTGGTCGCCCTTCTTTGCCATCCCCCAGTCCCTCAGAGATGGGATAGCTGCCATTTTCCCCATTTTCAATCTACAACATAGCCTCTGGTCAGAGGGGCCAAGGCCTCATCATGACTCTCTCTAATAGGAAATACAGTTGACAGTCTGACTGCATGGCATAATTAGAACAAATGAGAGAAGCTGATGAACAAACACATTTTTGAATACAGCTCAAGTGTTTTGTTTTGCTCAGTTTTTATTTATTATATTTTGTTTTTTGATCATGTGCCTTATGCGAGCGCCACAACGCTCAAGGCTTATTCAGGCCTCCATTAAGGGACTTCCTCCCGACACATTTCTGTTGTTTTATCAGAGGAACCTGCCACTTTGATCACTGGTATCACCATGTAAACGCCACAGAAGCTGTCATTTTAAATTGAACTTGTATTCCAGTGACAGTGAACTGCTAACTTGATGACGTAATGTTTCATTAAGTACTTTGTAAAAGAAGTGAGTCGGCCCATAGTTTTTTTGAGGCCAGTTTGTGTAGCTTAAGGGTCTGCGTGACCACACAGACATCAGAAATTAGTTTGAGGCTTGACAGAAACAATGCTGCGTTCACTACAGGGTCATCGCTTGCCTGGACCGGATCAAGTGCAGCAGACGACTTACACGTGAGTTGTTTAGTGAACCATCGTACACCTGGGCGGACCAGGTGACAGGTCTGACCTTCAAGTAAAATGACCTGGACGTACACAGAAAACGCCACTTTCTATCAGTCCACTAAAATAAATGTGGTAAATTTAACAGAAAGCAAAATCTGAACTAACATATGAATCAGAAATCACGGGCGCATCAAGACATTCTCGACGACCGCCACGTCCAGTGACTGTGGCATCTCACTGGTCTGATGATTAAACCAATGTTTAACCAGTGAGCCATTTTGCTGCTATGTTCACTGATTTATGGATTTATTGGGATTGGGTCTGTCCTGTTACAGTTAGATGAGCAGAGACAAATAAATAACAACATGTATTAGTTTGAATGTAAATAGTTAATTAATTTAGTGTTATTAAACCGGTAGTTATTGTCTGGTATCAAATCTAAATTATGGCCTTTCTAAAATGTTCTCGTTTATTAGAATGTTTCATTTTACCTTCCTTCCATTCAGATGTAAAATATAATAATTAGGGCTAGTTTAACAACTATTACTACTGGGAAAAAGTAAATGTGTACAAACACAGTTTTTACGTGCACTTTGAGGACTAAGACACACCAAAGCTGCTGCTATTTGTCCTATTGATGAAGCTTTGGCATGATCTGTTATGTGATTAGTAACGTGTCAAAAAAGCTTAATAAAGGGGAAACGCTTCTATTACATTTGAAATAACCTTTTATTGACCTGACAGGCATCAGAAAATGATGTTTGGGCGTTAAATGTGTGTGCATGTACAGGCGATACGCCACTTCTTAAAAAACAACCATTAACAAACAGAAAATGTGTGCTGTCTCTTTCGCCAATTGAACCTCGCTCTAATGGCTCAAGTAGCCCCCAAGTGAGTCAATATAATCAATGGCGGCATCACAGATGTGAAAGAGGAAAGCTTGTTCCTGTTAATGGCTCAACCAATGAGCTGTGTTACAGACATGCTGCTATACAGATAAGAAATTCAAAGCTCTTCATCCATCCTAAACCACTATTATGTTTCTTGTAACCCTACAAAGCCTCCGTTTTCCTCAGCTCCTTTCATCCTCCGTCAACATTTATGGCTCGACTTGAATTTAAAGTAAGCGACACGCTCTGTGAAACACCTGTGTAACAACTGCTCGGCCCGTAATAAACAGATCATCAGTGGGATGTGTTTGTGAGTGAGAGTTTTATGGTAGCAGCTCACTCACTATCACAGATTTGATGACAAGCAAGACGCGCAGGGCTGTCAAGGGGCATTTCACAAAGAGCGAAACACCAAGCAGTTTTGTAGAAAAGAAGAAAATAGCTGTTGTTTTGGTCTCCAGACAGCAATCATGTACACTGTTAGGTGGAAACAAAGACCTGGGTTCCTCTTGCAGAGTTATTAGAGAACATGTGAACACTTTTAACCGTAAACAATGAAAAAAAGAAAAAGAAAATTGGATCTGCATTAACAAAAACCCTCAACCGGCAGCAAGAGACATAACTGTGGCTTACTTTGACACTTTAATACACGTCTCTACATTGATAGCGCTGCCAATGATCAACTGCCATTGATTGCGTGGTAGATTGTGTGGTATGTGTTTTTTTCCTCTCTCTCTTGGTTTAGTTTACATAATTACATTATGTAGGACATGGGCAGCCAGAAGCGTTTTTTCTCTTTGGAACACTTCAGAGTGAATGGAGCGGATCTATTTCAGGAAGTGGGTTAGTGGTGAGGGGAAGAGGTTTGATTCAGAGAATAAACAGATATTTTACGCATTAAGATATTTGTTATTGTGCCACGCACCCCCTGGTGTTCCTTAGTCTTTACAAGGTGACATATGTACACACACCATATCAGGTAGGTCTTAACTTTGGGGGGGCGGGTTGCATTGCTTTCACTGCATTTTTATTGACGATGCAAAGCGTGTCATTCGGCAGTTTAAAGACGGCTAGATATTAAGCATTTAACATCGTACCTCAGGAAATTTCCAAAGAGGTTCTTTTCTGCTCCCCCTTGGTAAAATGACGTCCATTATTGATACTGATGAGTATAAGTTCTAGGTAAGGGTTGATGCTTATATCGAAGTAGTTTAGTCCAGCGATTACAGTACAAAGCAGTTGTAAAATAAATCTGGGGCGACTGCAAGATGATTAATGGGACATGCTGGGAAGAAAAAAAAAAAGTATTTTCATATTTCAGAGCACGTTCTCATCTTTCCTGTTTTGTGCTGTGAAAAAGAAACTTTTACTTCTTCTGGTTTCATAACTCATATGAGATAAGAAGGGAAATATCTCTCAGAACTTCTGTAAACAAAAATACAAGGAAACAAACATAAACTAAAGACATGACTCAATAGCTTTAAAGCTTTTATATCCTGAAATGTAAAATCTGTTAATTGAAAGCTAGAGGACAAACTTTAAAACATGATTTTAAGACATCATTTTATGTCATAGGTCTGTCACGAAAACACTGTAAAACAATTACAGTGGTCTGGCCAGCCACGCCATTTGCTGGCACACGCTGCCAGCTGCTTAACTAAGCTTCAACGCCACTTCAACGAGACAGTCGCGTTAGTTTGCCACGGTTCAGAAGTCGCAATGCTGGCGCTTCGAACCACTATTCAAAACAACGAAGATGGTGCTTTCACTTGCTTCATTTCTCTGATTGGTTCCCTGATCAAGTGGCGTCCAGACGTAATTACTTCTGTGTACCGTCTCCTGGAAATCGACGCCTGGACTATTTGTGGTGCATTACAATATGGGATTCAGTGTGAAGTATTGACTGGTCAGTTTCATGCTGGAAATCTTCCAGACGTAGCACACTTCTCAGCCTTCCTCTTCGTACACACTATGACTTATGCAGTCAATGGCATCCTGGATATTATAAACTACATTTAGGCAAAATATGTATGCACTTGTGGTGTTATATTAGGTTTTTTAAATGGCCAGTTTCCCTGTTGCAGGACATCGTACTCAAGGGCTGACTGGAAATGAGACAGTGCCCTGGGATCTACAAATCTTCCTCCTTCCACACACACACAACCGCAACAGACCTGCTCTGCAAGGTACAATCCTGCCGTTGTGAGAAACTTGGTTCGGAGTTTCTTTATCTAAGGAAACTCCAGCACATTGAGTTGTAGGGGATTAATAACCAGCTCTACCATCTGAGGCACGACCATACTGTGGACAAAAATAAACGTGTTGAGCTATTCTTAGTATATCGAGTAGAAAAAAAAAAAATGTTACCATTAAACTGAACTAAAAGTTTATCGAGAATGTAGTCCTTATGTTATGTAAAATTCAAATAACCAGTGCACATTAATTCAGCCGTACCATTGTTAATGTACCACTGAAGTATTATTGGACATGTCCTTGAAACCCACTTAGTGTGAATTGACAAAACCTGTTCTCTCTTATGCAGCACTGAAAGAGCCTCCCACACAATTGCAGACTGGGCGAAGACCTCATTTCCATTTCCATCACATGATAACAGCCTCGCCTCACTCTTACGAAACAACAGACGGGGATAAAAGCAAAAATCAAAGGCCGTCAAAAATAATTTGACAAGCTAATGGATTTGAGGAACTCACGTTCTCTTCTCAGATTTCTTTCATTTGCCGTCGTATGTACAGCTGCACACAAATCCAGTGGTAAACAGCTGTACTGTAATTTACCATGCAGTTTCTCTATCGCTTAACAATACATTAAACTTCAATAATAACTGATAGGTCTTACTTGGATGTGCCGTGAACCAGGAACATGACAAAACAACATCGTTTGAAGGCAGCGTCTCCTACATTCCCCCAGTGAGCTTGCCAGGAACAGAGAGCAGACACAGATAAGGGGAGTGATGGCTAAATCACAGACACAGTAATATGGTTCATCTCCTACATATTTGCAACCTTTCCAAACACAAAATAGATGGTTACAAAAAGAAGGCAACAAGGCCTCGTGTCATTGTCGCTATTTGTCCTCATGAATGAAATATCTAACAGTAACAGACTGTTCAAACTGATCGTCTTGAACTTGATAATGAGCACAGAGGCCTCTGTTTTGGTGATTATATCGTTCTGAGCAGGTTTACGTCTTGCAAGGAAAAGCAGTTAAACACTTAGGTGCACTCTAGACAAACTGCCTGCATGAATATGAGGCAGAGCAAAAACATTTAAGTTTTCCTGAAGAAGGTGGATTGTTTCCTTGCAGGACGTGCTGTGATATGCGTCCCGCAGGGACTTCAAAGACTGTTTAATCCAGGGCCCAATCCTTTTTTCCGATCCTTTGTTTCTGAACAAATAATTGTATTCGCCTACTTTATGCCTCAGGGAGGGGAGAAAGAAGACGTTTGTGTGTTTGTGTGACAGCGTCAAATTATTAGCGTTTCTACTCTTTTCCTGGTCAGACTGTGTTCACGCTGAGTTTAGTTTTATAAGTGTGCGTAGTTAACGCAAAAAAAACGTAAATGTGATTTTTTCTCTTCCTTTTGCCTGTGGTGAGCAAATGTGAAAAGCTATAAAACACAGCTTGTAAAACACATAAAGACCCACAATGCTTAGTGAATGTGATGCGTACTTCAGTGGGAGGGCCCTGCGATGACTTTCTCCTCAAGTATGAAATGTTCTGGCCATCTGAAGAAAACATGCAATTTTCTCTGTTCTAATGGGGTACTTAACAAGCCTCAAGAGTTTGGTTGTTGAAACACTCCAATATTCATCCATCCATTAACTTCCGCTTATTGGAATGTGGGTCATGGGGGAAGGAGACTCAGAGAGACCCAGACCTTCCTCTTCATGATCATCTCCTCCAGTCCTTCTTAGGGAAAATCAAGGCATTCCCAGGCCAGCCAGGAAATACACTGCCTTACCAAATAGAAGTCACACACAATAATATTTGGACCGCCTGTAGCTCTGGTTGCATTCATTCATTCAGTTGCATTCATTTTTCTCCAAGATCTTACATTGGTGATGGGAGAGTCGGTCCTGGTCCTTCAGTATATTCAGGTAGTCAGCTGACCTCATTCGTATAACGCCACTAAACCCATGTCCGTGTGTAACTGCAGCGATCCTAGATCATAGCCCTCCCCCACAGGCTTGTACGGTAGGCGCCAGGCACGATGGAAGCTTCACTTCCTCCACCCTTTTTCTTACCCTGCAAACCTGTCACTCTGGGTAAATCTGGACTCATCACACCACAACACCTGCTTCCATTGCTCCAGAATTTAATCTTTATGCTGTTTATTTCCCTTCTTATTGTTTGTTTGGAAATCTCCTAACTTTTCCTATTTAACATAACTGTGAGGTCTTCCGTTTCTTTTAAAAAAAATCTGATTTCACCAAATGTTTGAGTTATTGCTGATCTCGATCATTTAAGTTTTTTTTTTCTGACCACATTTCTTCCTGGAAGATGATGGATCCACACTCTCCGTTCCAGTTTTTAATGATGCATTAGACAGTTCATAACTCAGTTTTAGTAGTTTCACTACTCCTACCGGTTGGACATGCCTGAAATGTATCCAGGGGGCATCCTGACCTGATTCCCGAATCCCCTCAGCTGGCTCCTCTTGATGTGAAGGAGCAATAAGTCTGTGCCGAGCCTCTGATAATATGTAGACGTAACAGAGATGATGAACAGAAGCTCTTGCTTTTTGGCTCAGCTCCCGCTTCACCACAACAGACCTCACCGCTGCCGATGTCACACATGATATGAATGGTCCGTCAGAAAGAGCAGATTCAGATCAAATATTCTAAACCTGGATTTGGGTTGACAGTGTGAAAATAGCCATAAAGATAGAGAAACAAGAGAAACAGGAAGGGATCAGAAATAACATTTGAATTGACTGACTACTCGGGAACCCCTGAACCTCGATTGAACTAAAACTATGCTCACCAACCAGATTCAACAACAACAGTTTTAAGAGCAAAGTGCCCTAAATACCAAATCCAAATTCATCAGTTCATGAAGTTTAAACAGGCTTATCCAGATCCACTAAGTTTTCTGCATTTTACTGAATTAAATTACACACAGAGCCTGTCCCCATTGAAGTTTGAATTTCTTTATTTGTTGTACTAATTATGACAGATGAATCTAAATTTAATTAACATAGCTTGATATCTCTGGCTCACTTTTTGCGATTTGGATATTATCTTTTGGAGTAGATCAAAAATGTTTTTAATTTGTTAAGATGAGAGTTTGCTGCAACTCTTTTGTTGTGCCTGAACGTGTCAGTGAAAGCTTAACATTCATTTTAATGACTTTAATGAACTTGGAAAGTGTTGTGTTTCCAGGGTGTACAAAGGCAAATACCCTGTGCAAAGGGATTTTTCATGTCTGTTTCTGTTACTCTTAAGCAGAAAACATTTATTTTCATTTCATCTCCACTCCCTATCAGGAGAATTGTCTAAGAAACTTGCTTGGCATGCAGGTGAGCACAGTAACCAGACATGCTCATCAGCTCCCCTGCATCCAAAGGTCGTCAGTAATGTGCTCTTGCCAAGATATTTATGTCCGAAGGGGCATCATTTTAGCTTTAGGTGGCCGTAAGGAGTTCCTGTCTCTGTGTAGCCGGTTACCTGATAAAAGCAGGATGTTCTCGGGTATTCAGTAAGCGACACCCACTTGGGTCACAGCCTTCGGATGATCTGCTTCCTGCATTTTTAAACACATCAGGGAACTCATGCAGCAGGTTTGACCATTTGGCTCCATGCCTCGCAAATCAACTGTTGCACAGCGTGCTGAGGTATACAGAAAAGTGAACGAACTGCCTTGCGAAAGTGTATGCGCCTGCTCTGATTTTGTGTCTGCTCCTGTGTGAGCGTCTCTTCTAATTGTAACGGTACACCTGCTGATAATTGCATTATCAGGTGCATCAGTCCCCTCTTGTTTTGGCTTCTTTGTTTGCCAACTGTTGTTCAGCTGAAAAAGAGAAGAAGAGAAAATGTATTTATCTGATTTGTCTTTTTGTATTTCAGTGATGTGTAAATACCAGACTAGCAAAGCAGTCTGAAAAGCACATTTTCATTCCTGGCTGTGCAGCGTTTTTAGTTTTAACCACTTCCGTTTGGGACTCCTGCCGCCTCACAGTCCTGCATTTGTGTCCTACATCCACAAGTTGTAAATTCACTACATGCCCATATTCATTTTTAGGCGCTTGCACACCAGTGTTCTGTCACATTTACATCAAAGGGAGCCACCAATTTTACCCCATTGGCCTTTACATACTGGCCAAAGCAAGACAGAAAAATGTCAGAGGAGATGATGTTGTTGGCTTTCTTCATATTGTTACAGGAGCGCCGTGGTCCTTGTAACAGGCTGAGCTCTGCGTGTGGCCGCGTCTTTCTGACCAACTGCTGGTTCCATTTGTGAGCTGGTTTTTGACTTCGCTTTTGTAATTGTTCTCATTTTTTTTAACGTTTGACCCGTGATGACGTCATCATCAGGGGCTGCGTTATCCTCCTCAGTCTGTCTTTGGCTGCCGTGGAGGAAGGCAGGTGTGCTCTGGTCGTTGGCCGCTGAATTAACAAGGCTGTGTCATTTTATTTCATCCTGTCCAGAATAAATACGCCGCTGTTTCGGCCGACCTGAACTCCAGGTTCCTCAGTCAGTCTCCACAACACAAAGCAGCAGCCAGGGCTGGAAGGTGGAGTGGTGGCCGAATTGATTACATCTCTTTGTGCAAATTTGATCAGTGATTTACTTTTATTTTTACCATTGAATGCTATTCTGAATAATTGTACACACACACACACACACACACACACACACACACACACACACACACACACACACACACACACACACACACACACACACACACACACACACACACACACACCCCATGGTTTTCTCAATCTGCTCACACCCCATCAGTCTCTTCCTGGAAGTGCAGCACGTTTCTCACATTTGCTGTCCAGAACATCACACCCTGACTTGTGGCAGGTCTGGAGTTTGTTATGAGCATCAAGAGGCTGCTTGAACTTTCTGGTGTGTGTTGCTCTGCAGCCTGCTCATTAGCCTTAGCATGTCTACCACCTCTGATTGGATTTAAACAGCATTTGAAGGGATTAGTGGCCAAAAGGGGAATTGCATCCTTTCCGTGGGACGTGTACTTATTGATTAAGTTCTCTAGCCTTTTCATGTGCTTCTCTTTGTTCTGCAGGTCTCTGAAAATAAGCAAAGACCACCTGAGGTCCCTGCCTGCAAGAGTTGTAAGTGCCTCTGTTTCGTTTTCTCCCAC